>OY992532.1:81076985-81291421 GCA_963921185.1 Dasysyrphus tricinctus
TCTATTGATTGCTCCCAAATAAAATTTCGGTTAAAGTTTCAACTCAAAAGAAAAAACATTAAAAAAAAAAAAAATAATTTGAAGAAAATTGAATTAAACATTCACGTGGATGGAATGCTTCGATCAGATTGTGTAGCAAAATTGGGTTGAGTTTTATTTTAATTATGTATCAATCTAACCTGCAACCATCAGTTCACATTGGTCATTCAATGAAAAAAGAGAAAATGGGTGCAGTATTTCTTTACTTAAGTCAAATAAAAATAAAGACATAATAATAACTGACGGGTTGGTTTATTATTTATAAAATAAGCAATTAAGGGAAGCGCACGAATGGTCGACAAAAAAATGTCGACTAGACAAATATAGATTTCATCGACTGTTTTATTTTACAATATTTTGGATAAAAGTCAACATTTCTTGCCAACAATTTTTCAGTCTGGATTTTAAACTGTCAATTGTATTTGTCGATCAAACTTCTATTGAAGCTTACATTTTGTTGTCGACCATTCGTAGGTACACTTGCCATAAAAGAATAATTTTAACTTTTAAAAAACAATGGTCATATCTGGACCAAGATCATTTTGCTCATCTTAAAGCCAGAAATTCATTCTTGAATTTACTTTTTATTTTTTTTTATTTTATGTTACTAAGTTATATTTTTGTTTTTGATTTTCAATGCCTTTATTAGTTTTTAGTCAAATACTGAAAACCAAAAGCTAAAATGTCGTCTAGTTTTTGAGAAAACTAAAATTAACATGATTCCCTTCACTGTTTTCAGTCTAGTATCATTTTTCTTTTTGGTGGGAGAAAAAATTCTGTTAAAAATTATCGAGGTATTGCAAAACTTTAATGTATTCAAAAATTATTTGAAAACATTGTGTGCAAACATATCCAGTTTCACTGCCGAGGATTAATTACACAAGAACAACATGGGTTTTGCATAGTAATAGATCAACTACTACAAATCTTCTTGAATTTACCAGCCAAACAAATAAGAATTTGACAGAGGGCCTTCAAACTGATGTATTCTATGGAGACTTAAGTAAAGCGTTTGATAGAGTTTGCCATTCAATACCTACTGCTTTATAAACGAGGCCGTTATGGGTTTCCAAATAGGATACTGAATTGGATAGCATCATAGGTACTTAAGAGTGTTCCGAACTGAACAAAACCAGTCATTTGCTAACTTTTTTGTTTGCATATATAAGACCGTTTTTTTTTACTTTCATCAGATACTTTGTTTTATAAAACTTTGCATTTTGACTAATTGGTCACTAGTTAGGCGTATTATTTTATTAAAACAAAATTTTTCTAAAAGTAACTGATATTAACTTCTAAATTTACATACATTTTCTGTCAAAAAGTGCATTTTAAGAATTAAAAATTTCAATATCAAATGATACAAATATGATTACATAGTAAATGAAAATCATGAAAAATATTTTGAATTTATATCCACTGCAAAAAAATTTGTCAAAAAAATACCGTTAAGTATAAAAAATTGGCTGTCAAAAATAGGTTTTTTCAAAATTCACAAGCATTTTTATTTTGCATTATCAAAATTTTTATTAGGTACAAAATTAAAAATTTTCTCCAATAGTGGCATTTTAAATATATGGAATTATATGTTATTAAAAATTTTTTTGCAAAAAATGCTATAGTGTAGGCTACATTTGCTTTGAAAAAAAGCCATTTTAGCCATTTTCTCGATTTCTTAGAGGCTTTTACCAAAATCTAGAGCACAAAATTAAATTTTTTCTCCAATGATAGCATAGAGAATTAATTTATCTGTCCATAGACACCTTAATCATTTTGGTCGGATAAGTACACGCTTCGCAATCTTATTCATGAAATCACCATTTCAGTCCGGAACACTCTTAAAAAACAGGACTCAGTTTGTTTAATTGAAAAATGCTTCTTCGAAAACAATAAATGGATTATCTGGAGTACCTCAAGGCAGTCATATTGGGCCTATTCTTTTCATACTATTCTTCAATGATATCCACTTGGTCATCTCATATAGTAAGATTTTGATGTTTGCTGATGACTTTAAACTTGTTTTATGGTTTTTAAAGCTGGAATGGGTATCTAGTCCTTCAACAAGACATTGACAACGTGTCCGAGTGGTGTTAACTAAACGGAATGGATCTAAACACCAAGAAATACAAGACAATGACTTATTCACGGAGACGACATCTATCTGAATCGGTTTACTTCATCGAAAATGTTCTATGAAATATTTGAAGAATTGAGAATGATCGGTAAAAAACTCTGATATTATACAGCGCCAGAAAGGATATAGGTTTGAAGGAACAAATTACCGTGGTCCAAACAAAGTTTTCACTTTGTGCTTTCACTTTTAAAATAGAGTGCGTGATAAATTTGAAGTTCGTTGCCTTCAGAATCAATAGTAGCGATTTCTTCATCCGAATCTTCTTTCGAGATAGAACCTTGATATCCTTCTGTTTCAGATTCATTAGCTGGGTCTGGTCGAAAAGAATTATCACTGCCAGAAGAAAACTTTGCTACCCTTGAATTTCCTTCTTTATCATTCCTGAATCTTTTAATTTTTTGTCATCCATTTAAGTTTTAGAATAACATAGAAACAAAGCCTAGCAGCGGGAAAGAGAAGAGCGGTTCAAATATGTAAGTACCAACTTAAAAGACGAATTGTATTACTATAGTACCACCTACATTTATTTTGTTGATAACTATGGCATCTTGCTTACAAAATCTCACCTTCTGCATAAATATCACTCTTTACGATTGGTTATTACAATTACCTATTTAAGATGCTACAGAAGTTCTTACTTTTTCTGGTAAACCAAGGTGTACAGTGTCCCGAAAGGGTTTTAAGCGGCGGTGAAAGCATTTTGTGTGCTCTTTCAATTTCAGTGCGGACATATAATTTTCCTAGTTGCATGCGTGTCTTTATAATAATCATCACTATCACTTGTACCTAAAATGAGTCCTTGAATTATTATCTTAAACAAATACCTATTTGATAACGAAGTCGGAAAAACTATTAATTTAGTTTAGGTTAAAAAATGGGGTTCTTCAACACTTAAAAATATAAAAGAAACTAATTATTTTTTTTAAGGAATTACGCAAAATATAATTTTCGAATAAATTGTTCTTCTTTTATAATTTTCCTTGAAATGGGAAAAATAGTAATACCCGATATAAAAATATTGATAACAGCTAGGTTTCTTCTCAAAACTTTATTAACATAAACAATACCTATGGGAGTTTATATACATCAACACTCTGTTAAATGTATTCTCATTCTGTTAACTTAACTCCGAAGCCCCAATTTCCAGTGATTTTCTCTTTTCTTCCAGTAGGCGATATCCTTTGTTAACTCCGAATATAAAACGCGCATGACTCAAATCGAGGCATCCCAAAGGTACTTCCCATATACTTAACACCAAAAGAGCATTTTTTGAATCGGGGCCGCCCCTCTTTTTTGATATAATTCAACCTACAACCAGAGATCCGATGTTAAAAAGATGCAATTTAACCATTTAGGAGTACATAAGCACGCTTAGGCCACCTCCTAGTCCTGTTCATGGCATCTTTATATGTACATAGTTATGTATACTTACCACATTGTTGCTTTTTGGTTGTTTTTTGGTTTCTTTCGTCTAATTAATAAACAGAAGTATTCCACCTTGGAGGGCAAAGGAAAAGCACGCAAAGAAAAAAAAATATAATAATAAATCAATAAGCAGGATACAGCAAAATATAACAAAAAAAAAAAAACGGAACCGAATGAAACGCTTTAGAAAACTAAAATGGTTGGTCAAACGTTTGAAGCAGAAGCAATTCTACTAGCAAGAGCAACAAAAAAAACATACAAAGAAGGATGTTCAGCCATGTTTTTTTTGCTATATTGTATGCAGTAGAGTTAACGTTAAATTAAACAAAAATGAACAGGTAGGTAAACGTTCTTGATTACGTGTCACATTTTTCATGGGAATTCTCTTAGCAAAATCATTCGAGCAATTTTAAGAGGATTTTTTTGTTAAATCCTTTTGCATCGTTGTTGACCTCATCTTATTTATATCTTCAATGTATAACTAGATATAACTACTTAAATTATGTTGTATATACCTTTTATATTGTATACATACATAATATATATTACACGAGTGTTATTTTTTAACAGAGAAAAAATTACAAAATTAAAAAGCTTTGCTGATGTCAGCATTGTCAAGTCTATGTCCACCATCACCTGACAAGCCAACATACTTTTCTTTTTTGCAACGCTTGACTTTGTCATAATTAACGTTAATATGATATAAAATTTATTATTGAGTTTGTCTGAAACGTAATTAAATAAATTATAAAGGGTTTATTTAATTATTTTTTGTTATAGTATAGTAAAGTAGGTAGTACCTTCATATAAAGAAGCTAACGTAGCTAAGGGCTTAATAAATAGCGTTTTTAATTAAGTTAGAAATTTGATTCAATAGGTATAAAGAAAATGACTGTAATGTTTGTCATGTTTGAAAGTGCTAAAAGACTGAGAAAAGAAGGTGGAAAATAAGAAAAATCGACTGTATTTTATCTTTTCTGATGCCGATCCTCTTCGGTATTGTTGTTGAACTATTATAAAGCCATCGAAATTAATGAAATACTTTTCAAGTTTTTAATTTTTTGAGACTCACATACCTATGTATATCTTAATTGTGATATGTAACAGTTAACTGAATTTTTAAATTACCTTTATTGTTCAGAAACTCATGATGACCTTTGAACTTTAAACTTCTTCTTAGCCAAACATTATACTGATTGTGATATGATTTTGTGGCGTAGCAAGCTAACTCAATTAAAAATAACCATTTGTAAATAGACTGTCGAAAAACAAAAATTTGTTGCACGTTTTGATATCAATTACTGTTTAATTAAATTATATCAATCTCCAATATTTAAGATTCTTAGAGATAAAAAAGTGACTAAGATGATAATACAGATTGGTACCACAATTATTAAACAATTTTTTTTAAGTTAGAAATTAAAGTTTCAATAAATTAGTTAATAGCGATTTACGTACACTATCTTACAGGCAGTACTATACATGAATTTTGTATTGAATAATTTTGAATGAAAAACAACAATCTGTGTGTTTTAGGTACCACCAAGTATAAAGGTTGGAGTTATAGCAATTTCGCGAGTGCCACCTTGATCAAAAGACCCCTTTGGTGGTGCTAAGTTTGGTTATGCTCGTATTAATTGAAAAACTCTTTGCCGTAATCTGGAAGCGAACCATGACAGAGGCCGATGCACTTCACAAACGAAGCCATATGGATTAGCTTGACCCTCCCCCCTCCCTTGTATGAACAACGAATTGTGCACGGGGAAAATAGAAAGAAACCAACTGAACAATAGCAAGCTTGTGTGAGTTTATAAAAATGCTAGTTGCTGTTGCAATTGTAATTGATACACAACGAAACCTGCATTGAGATTGAGCTAATCATGTGGCTTCATTGGCGTGGTGTGTAGTGCATATAAACAGCAGGGTTCATGGTTCAATCCCAGATGACGGCAAAGAGTTTCTCACTTAATACGAGCCTAACCAGACTAAGCGCCACTAAAGGAGTCTGATAATCAAGGTGGCACTCCTGAAATAGCTTTAATTCCAGCCTCACTTGCTGGTACCACACACAGGTAGTCTTTGTTGATTTAAAACTATTCAATTTTGTTTTCTACTTCAATAAAGTAATGCTTATACTTTCACTAATTAGAATTTAGAATTATTTTAATGTTGAAAGTTTCGTTGATTTTGAACTCAGGTACCTTACATACTATTGTTATTTTTAAAATTAGTTGTTATTTTTAAAATTAATTATCATTAAAATGTCTTGCTCTCGACTATTATTTCGATAACGTGTCGATCAATACCGATTGAATCTTAGGAGGATTATCAAAATCAGTACAAATTAGTACTTTACGCCCCACTCACCCCTACAGTATATAACAGTTGTAAGAACACGCTGAGAAGAAGAACACTGCACTGATAATAGCGTAATTTTTTATAAGACCAATTAGGAATGTTGAATGTGAAACACAGAAGTTCATAGATCAACTCTGAAGGTTAACAGTCGTAAGATAATCATTTCTAGTTGATTTTGCGTCGATGTAGACCTCAAAAGAAACTTGAATAGATACTTGCCCCAGTATCTAGTGAAACTCTTTAAAGAAAGAGACGACTTTGTTTGACGAAGTTCGTAGTGCAAGATGTACGAATTTTCCGTTACAAAAATAAAGGCGCAAGCAATTTTAACGTGAAGACATGAATAAATAACATCTTTGCTGTCAGGCACAGTTGTAAGTACATCCCATACCTCCTCCTATAGTGCATTCAGACTGATCGACTTTACTGGTGAGAGAGCATTGCGATCTAGTGATCAATTAACTGGATGTCCGAAAAGTCGTTAATAAGTATAATAACCCCTTAAAATGTCAAGAGGCCATCATCAGATATGCCATCTCTTTCGCACTCTATTTTCTATTTTTCACAAACACCACAATGAAACCATTGCTTTGATGATGAATGCATATGGACTGCTCCGTAGAAGAATCAGAGTAGCACTTCAGCTCGACGAGAGTGGAACATGGCCGGCATCTCAGATAGAGAAAGAAGGAGCAAGTGTGAGAAGTGCGTGATCATAGAAATATAGGAATGTCAAACTAGGAATAAGAATTATTAAGAAGTTAAATCTGAAGCTTAAAATATACCCAAAAGGTTACATGACCCGACCTGAACCGAGCCCTGCAACAACAATTAAGAGATCATTATAGTTGAATTGTTGTCCAGGAGGAAAATTTGGGAAACTTATTTCTTTAAATTATACAAAAGCAATGACCGATCAACTTCACCATTCAACTTAAACGACATGAAGACTTGTTTGACCATTGTCACCAGCCTTTTGAAAGTCGCAGCCCGCAGATAATCACTTGGTTAACAGTATGCTGTATATAACAACTAAAAAGCTAATTTGGAACCTCAGTATTATTCACCGGATCCTCAAAACCATCTGAAACTAAGCCAAGGACTAATAATGTTTCCGCCTGTTAAGATATTCTCTGCGGTATTATGTGAACGCTGGATGTTGTTAATCAACAATCTGAATGATTATATCAATGAGATCTAAAGCCAGGAAGGCCTACCATCAGTGGCATAACGAACACTTCAGGGGCCCCGTATCAGAAATTTTTTAGGGGCCCCTTTTTCCTGACAGTGGCAATACATATATGTGCAAAATAAACTTACATCCACTTATTTTAGAAGTTAAACAATCAAGGAATTTTACTTTAGTTAAGCTACGATTAGAAGGTCAAGGCAAATGGTCAACACTTTGAATCTCTGACGTCAAAGAAACGTCAAAGTCTGTCCCAAATTTGACTTGCTGTGTGATCTTCAACTCAGAATACTATCTGAAGTTTTGATGGCTGCGTTGACATTCTCGTTGACACAAGTTTAAGGGTCAGTGCGATGATTATTTTCGTTTCCCGTGCAATAACTCCGTCAAAGAAGTTAGTACACGTCCACCAACGCGTTGACTGTAGTCACTACGTTGATACAGCAGAATTTTCTGCCATGTCAACGTAGCTTTCGTTGACCTTTATATCAATCTAGAAAAATTTGCCTTTTTTTGAGGATTTTCAATGCATATCCTTGGCAGATGGAGGACGAACTATGTTTTGACATTTTATTTTGACCAAAAGTTTATTTCAATCCAAATGTTACCCGATTGCCCTAAAATCACTTTTTTCCGAAGCAGTAGATAAACATTAAAAATGTCTGATCTTAAGAAGTTTTTTAATCCATTGACATCGTAGCCATCCCTCGGTGGAATACGACAGTTGATGACTTGACAGATGGAAGACGAACTATATTTTAACGAAAAAGGTATATTTTGATCCAAATCCCACATGTAATACAAAATTGCCCTTAAATCACTATTTTCATGAGCAGTTTCTTATTTCATTTTTTTTTTTAGAGGTTTTTTCATCCATCCACATTGTATTGTTTGATAACACTACGAGTACAGCCAATGTCGTGTGATCGTCAACGTTAAAAATGATTGAATTTTACTCTCGTCAACGATCAAGTAGTGTAATCGTCATCGTTTCACGTGTTTATTCGTTGACACCAAAGAGCACCAATCGCGTTGACACATATAACACGTCAACGCATTTTAGGACAACATTGACCGAGTGGCGTCATTCGTGTGATCTTCAACGTTTCATGCGTTGACAGTACATTGACAATATTCTGGATTTGCCTTTAATTTGTACGGTAAAAGGGACAAAATACAGTTTTTATAAATATCTTAAAAACCGTTTATTTCTTCGAAAAATTTAAATTTTAGCTCATAAAGTTGTACACCAAAAAGATAATAACACTGCCTTGGGCAGAGCAACAGATCTTGAGAAAAACACGGTAAAGCGCTCAGTGTCCTCAGTATTTAGATTAACCCCAGTATGCCGCAGTCATAATATAAAGTGGCACGTAGCACGTTTTTCTCAAAATCTGTCGTAGGATGAAAAGTAACCAATTTTTTTAGTGTATATTAACATTTGCTTACCACTAAAAATATTAGCCCCAGTCCAAATTAAGAGTAGGAAATTTTTATTGAATGCTTAGTAAGTTAAAAGATGTAATGTGTTTACAATAATAATCCAAGGAGTTCCCGTTTCTAACACTTTTCTAACTCCAATGCGAAAAGAAGCAATTATACCCACCTCTGCTCCCTCTGATTACGAAAACACTAATTTTTAATCCGAAATAACGAAACGTTGTATGTGATTAGATTTTTCACTACAAATTATTTTGATTGAATTGAAAGAGCATTTCTTTTATAGTAACATTGAACAGTGGTTTGTTTTGGATTTGTATGCTTTTTAAATGTTTGGCACTTCGTCTAACACACTTTACCGTAGCCAAGTTCCAGTTAACACGGTCTTTTAAATTGTTTTTGAAGCAAAGTGGGGAGAGTTGGGTGCAGCTCTAATGTTAATTCATCTAATCGCTTTTGTAGCCACTGTGTATTGATTTCCTTTTATTATTTTCCCATAGCCACCCTTATTTGGGAAATTATTGCCCACCAATTTTTGGCTTCTACCATATTTTTCCTGCAATATCCCCATGTTTTAGAAAAAAATCACTGTACGCTTTGAATAACCCTTTTTCATTCTCAAACCAGGTATTTCCGCAATCCGTTTCTAAAACAAATTGTTAAAAACAATTCCAACTACCGATTGGCAACCAGAAAAGGAATAATAGCGAACTCAGTTTGACGTGAACGTTAATCATTTTCAGTGCCTCAAAAAAATCGGATAATTTTTCTAATTAATATGATCAAGGAAGCATATCAAAATAACAGTACGTTTTCCAAATTGGTTTTATATCTCAAACTGAGCGTATACAAAAGGCCCTTCAATATATGTAAAACAAAGGGATAGGTATGTCCAATACATATTAAGGGAGAAGAAGAGTAATGTGGCAAAATGATCGAACCTATTCAAATGACTGGCAATGTATACTTTTAAAATGAACGACACTGTTTTTGTCTCAGAAATCTCGAAAACAAACAAGTTTTTGGTATTCAATCGATTGCATATTGAACACATGACAGATAATGTTTTCGAAGATCTCAAATCGGCATTCTTCTTATAACAAAATAACATTTTGTTAGTATTAATACGAAAGAGAAGAAGATGGGCATATCGGTCAGTGAATTCAAGAACAAAGTATTGGTTATATCACCCAAAAAGGTCACCCAGCCCAGCACCAAATGCTTGCCATAGAAGACCATAACTTTGATTTAGTAAATGACGTTATCTACCTATAGTACAGAAAAATTAATATTTCACCTGGAATGGCTGATTTTTGGAGGAGGCATGTGATTTGTATTGTATTCAAAAGCTCGATATCTCAGAAAACAAGCATGTTATAGAAACTTGCAGTAAGGGAGGCTCCAAGTTTGCAGCTTTTTTGCATTTAAATTAAAAAAAAAAAATCGTAAAAATTACTTGAATATAAAACTAGTAAGTCACATCGTGTATCTCAGGAACCGAGCATGGTAGGAACTTGCAGTAAGGCTCCAAATTTTGAGTTTTCTTGAATACCTATATGTTCACTCAAAAGCTTAGAAATTCCAAGTGCAGTATAAGTTCGTCTTTCCGTCAAAGCCTTATCGGTTGAAAAACATTTTATAAGGAACCGTGATACAGGAAAAAGGCATAAATAATTATATATCCAATTTCGAAAAAAAATGAAAAAAAAAAAATGTTATCTCTTAAGTATAGTAAAAAATTCATAAAATATATTTTTGAGTAACATTTTGATATTTCTTATACAGTTTTGGATATTTTATATTTACATATGAGATGTACTTTCGAAATTTGCGGAATTGAATACATTGAATTTAAGGTGCGCCTTTTGTTGAAATTGGTTATTTAATTGAATTTAGTTATTTGTTTTAGTTTGAAGTACATAATGTACATTGAAATGTTATTTAAGGACTAACCAGATTTGACAGAAGAGTCAACGATATTCAATTTTAAATAAATTAAAATAAATTGGGTGGCGCAACAGCTCATGGAGAACAAGGGCCTAGTGACTTACATCTCTCAACCATTCCTGTGTGCGTGTTTGTTGGCAGGAATGGAGGGGACCTACAGTTTTTTGCCGAGTCCGAACGGCTAAATGAGAAGCACTTTTTCCTGACAAGTATACTCTTGGAGGATTTTTCAGTTCCTAGCAAGAGGCAGTACCTCGGATAAAACGTTTCTGTTTTTAGGTGGCACGGCTGGGAATCGAACCCAGACCTTCGGCATGACAGTCCTACGCACTAACCATCAAGCCACGAGGTACTACAATTTTATTTGGCTTTAAAATACAGAAGCAGGTATTTTTAATTGACGTACATACCTACATAATTATTTAATTAACAGCTTACAATTCTTAACTATAAGGCCTCAGGGTTATTAAGGATGTTTCAACAACGAAATTTAAACTCAGGTAAAGCAGGATTTATTCTTTAAATCAGTACCAATCGGCACTTTGAAAGCGTAAGACGTGTTTTCTATTCTGTGCGGTATACATACAAACAATAACAAAATTTCTAAACGAAATCGTATCCCTAATGGTGAAGACACCATGTCTTCACTAAGTAAAAATCCACGAATGACTTTTAAAGATCAAAATCGTTGGATACCATTACAAACCCATCCGGATACCGACAATGACATTGTTGACATTGAAGTTGATGAAACTATCGAACAACAAGTTTCAAATAAAAAATCAAAGATTCCCTCGGTTTGTGTTTTGCAAAAAACTAGTGAAAATGTTCATACTCTATTCCGTGAACTTAAATTAGACCAATATAGTGTTAAAAAAATGACCATTGGTATTAAAATCAATTGTGAAAATGAAGACGTTCATACTAAACTCTGCAGTGCCCTCACGACAAAAAACTGGCAATTTTTTTCTCATGACTTTCCATCAGCTAGGTCATTTAAAGTAATGCTATATGGCTTGCATGAAATTAAAACTGATGAACTTAAAAAAGAGCTGTCATCACTCGGACTTTAATGTTTAAATGTTAAAATGATCAAAAAGAACTATGATAGTTTCACAGACATTTTTTATCTTATTTATCTCGAGTGTGGTTCAATTAAATTAAATGAACTTAAAAAGCAATATAGATCTGTTTTCAAAACCCAAGTTAAATGGGACTTTGCTCGACGACAACGAAATAAACTCACACAATGCTACAACTGCCAAATGTATGGACACGGAGAGAAGAATTGCCATATAAAAACACACTGCGCTAATTGTGCAGAAAATCACGAAACCAAAAATTGCACTTCGATAAATATTAGATGTGCAAACTGCAACGAGACCCATAAGGCCAATGACCCTGTATGCATAAGCCGAAAAAGCTTCTTTAGTATTCGAGAGAGATTATCATCGCGCAATAGAGGAACTGCTCTGATGACTCATAAGCATACTGCGGTCCAACAACACTCTGAATACACACCTAATATTTCAGACTTCCCTGCACTCCCCTTCAAAAAGAAGAACAATGTGATGAACTTGACTGCAAGCGTAGCTCCTCATGCTAACATTATGGAAAATAATAACAACAACAATTCTAATGCATGGACAAACACCACGAGCAAAACCGGTTTTACTGGGACCAATGACCTTTTCTCGATGGAAGAAATCAACTCCCTCACAGCCGAGATGATTACACTGCTTGGACGATGCAAAACCAAATCTGAACAATTCAATACGATTGCACAATTAGCTGTTAAGTATTTATACTCAGGTAAATAATGATGAATGCTAACCTTAAGATAAATTGTTGGAATGCTAGAAACATTCGAAATAAAACTTTAGAATATTTTGCTTTTCTAAGCAAACATAATATTGATGTTAGTCTAATTAGCGAAACATGGTTAGATTCAAATGTAAAATTAACAAATAAAGACTACAAATGTTATTGTTTAAATAGAGATGAGAGAAGTGGGGGCGGTGTTGCCGTCGTTGTAAAAAAAGTAATCAAGCATAAAGTACTACCTATAATAAAAACTAAAATAATTGAAAATATAGGAATTGAGGTACCATTTGAAAATGGACGTTCGATTAAAATTTTTTCAATTTATTTTCCAGGTGGAAATACCACGCCAAGGAAAAGATACGACTATACAAACGATTTACGCAAATTAATATCGATTAATGACATATTTCTGATAGGTGGTGATTTCAACAGCAGGCATAGGAACTGGGGTTGCATAAGAGCTAACTCATGGGGTAATATACTGTCTGATCTAAATTCTAGACACCCGTTCAATATACTTTATCCCCCTCAGCCTACTTGTATACCCCCAAACAATAGAACAAACCCTTCTACGATAGATTTATTTCTAACAAACATGCCTGAACTGTTCGATCAGCCTAATGTTATGAATGAGCTTAGCTCAAACCATCTTCCTGTTGTTTTAAACACCTACTCCATACCTGTAGAACAACAAAATAGATACTTTGATTTCCAAAATGCTAATTGGAAGAAATTTAAAAAACATATTAAACTGAGACTGAGAGCTATTCCAGAAATAAATCTTGATAATGTCGAAACTACACAAATAGACGAAGCCATTAAATTTTTCACAGCTTCAGTACTAGAAAGTGTAGATCAATCAGTGCCAAAAAAAGTAATACAAAGAAATAACGGTAATTCTCTTCCTGCTAATGTAGTAGAAGCAATTAAATTAAGAAATAGATACAGAACTTTGTGGACTAGGACCAGAGACCAGCAATTCTTTCGTGAAATGAAGGTGCTGAACGAGATCATTAAATCTTCGATAGTAAGATTTAGAAACCAAAGGTGGAACAATAAACTTCAGAGCTTGAGTAAAGGTAGTAAGCCATTTTGGAATATAGTGAAAGTAGTAAGAAAGAAAAATGTACATATTCCTGCTTTTAAAGTTAATAATACAGTTCTACTTTCTAACGAAGAAAAAGCAAATGCATTAGCTCGTGAATTCTGTGCTAACAATTTAACAACCCGTAATCTCACAAGCAATATTCAAATAGAAAGTGCTGTAAATCAATCTATGCAATTTCTTTTTTCTAGTTCTTTTGAAGTATTGAATGATTTCGTTTCAGTCAATAATATACAATATATTTTACAAACTTTAAAAACCACTAAATCTCCTGGATTTGATGGAATAAAAAATCTATACCTAAAGCAACTTCCTATTATAGGCGTTAGGTTTCTTAGAACGTTGTTCAATGGATGTTTCAAACTAGGATATTTTCCAAATCAATGGAAAACGGGAAAAATAATCCCTTTACCTAAACCTGGGAAAAATGCCTGCATGCCTTGTAATTACCGACCAATAAGTTTATTGAGTTCCTTGAGCAAGTGCTTAGAAAAATTAATTAAAATGAAACTAGTTACACATGTTGAGGAAAATGACATCTTACAACCAGAACAGTTTGGATTTCGTAGTCACCATAGCACTGTTAATCAAGTTCACAGAATAACTAGAGACATAAAAGAAAACCTTGCAGCAGGAAACAGCACAGGAATGGTCCTTCTAGACATTGAAAAAGCGTTTGACACCGTATGGCATGAAGGGTTGATCCATAAACTTATTTCTTTAAGGTTTCCCTTATATATTGTAAAAATAATACTGTCCTTTCTTACAAATCGAACCTTTAAGGTTTCTGTTAATAATTGGTATTCTGATGAAATAAATGTTGTGGCCGGTGTTCCCCAAGGTTCTGTTCTTGGACCACTTCTGTATGTTATCTTCACAAGTGATTTTCCAAAACTTCGGAATTGCGAAACTGCTATCTTCGCAGATGATACCTGCATATATTCAACAAATTCAATTGGTTTAAATATAGAAACCAATTTGCAATCTGCTCTCTTTTCTGTCCAAACCTATTTCAGCAGTTGGAAAATAAAGATTAATGCTTCCAAGACTCAGGCTCTCTTTTTTACAAGGAAAAGAAAGCCCTGTTCTTTGCCAAGCAACGCACTTTTATTGAATGGTGTCCAAACAGAATGGAAGTCCAGCGCAAAATATCTTGGGGTACACCTGGACAAAACCTTAACATTCAGTATGCACATTCAGCAAACCATTAATAAACTTAATATTGTGATACGAACTCTTTATCCTTTTATAAACCGAAAATCTAAATTGAGTGTTGAAAATAAATTAATTATTTACAAAACAATTTTCCAAAGTATAATGTTATACGGTTCACCTGTATGGGGTAAGTGTGCAATAAGCCACATTCGTAGACTTCAAATTATGCAAAATAAGATATTAAAACTAATGTTAAATCTACCTTGGCACTTCTCCACAGAAGATCTTCATAATAAAGCACAAATAGCAAGAGTACCATATCAAATTTCGAAGCAATATGAAAGATATATATTAGCATGCAGTTGCTCAGACAGTGAATTGATCTCAAACTTAGCTACCTAAGGTGTTGTTAGTGTTCCCATTAATATGTTTATGTATATTTTGTAAAAAACTTTACATTTTGTTTCTCATTTATTTAATTGATTAATAATGTTTATATTGTTTATAATTTATTTATTTATTTATTTTGTATCTATTTATATACTTATTTGTTTGTTCATTTACTTTTGTTTCTTCCTATTTATTTGTTTATCTGTTTATTTATTTATTATTTTTGTATTAATTTATTTATTTGTTTATTCAACCATATATTTATTTAATTTGAACATCTGTGATACATTTAATTATATATTTATTTGTTTGTTTATTAATTTATAAATTTATTTACTTATCTATTTACTTAATTATTAATTCATTTATTTACTTGTTTGTTTTTCTATTTATTCATTTATTTATATTCCTACATATTTATCTAATTAACATCTGTGATATATTTATTAATTAATTTATTTATTTAATTATTTATTTATCTATTTATTTATTTATTTATTTATTTATTTATTTATTTATTTATTTATTCAATTTATTTATTTATTTATTATTATTGTTATAATTCATTTGTGAACAACATCTTTTGTCAGTTTCCTGTGCCGGTGCCCCACTTCTCTCTTCTCAGGGAAGTTAATGTAATTATTTATTAAATGGAGGTTTTTCTAGTAGCTTTTCCTTCTACATAACCTTTTATCTGTGATATTATTTAAATACAAATTGTTAGTTTTCAGTAGTAAGGTAGAATCATACCACATCTCTGTAAATTGTGCAATCTAGTTTTAAGAAAAAATGTAAAATTTGGCTACAATAAAATCTAATCTAATCTATTCTTTAAATCTAGGCAGTTATTGTTTAAAAAAGTTTTTTATCAACTAAAATTCTTTAACTCTCCTGAAGTGCTTTACAATGATGTGTGTATTTACTTGAAGATTTATATGAATTAAATTATTTTTGAAAACAAAAATCTAATAAATCATTATCTACCCAACGCAATACTTTCTATCATAGTTTTAAAACTTACCATCTCAACATACATAATCAAGAATTCTAAAATGTGTATTCAATTTTCAATGTTTATTTTTATTGCTTTTTCACAAAAGACATCTTCGTCGATAAAACAACAATAACATTATTTTATTACTTCGATTTTTTTTCTTTTATTTCATGATAAATCAGTAATTTAACAATTATTCAATAATTCATTAGAATTTCAAATAAAATCGTTTCTTCTTTCCGCATCAGTCGTTTGTGTTTGACAGTTCTTTCCATGCAAATCATTCATTTCATCATCGGGGCTCAATTTCGACACACATTTTTCTTGTCCTGAAAGTAAAAAAAAACAGGATATAAATCAACAACGACCCTAATTTAAAATCAAGGACAAAATAAAAATAAGAAAACCCAACCCAATCCAAGGGAAAAACATTTTTTTTACAAAAAAAAATAAATAATACCAAAAAAAAAGAAACTCCCACCCTATTTAAGAATATCTAATTAAAAGTCCTGTCCCTTCTTTTAAATACAGCCACTGAGTAGCTATACTGCAACGTTTCTATGGATTTTTTCTCCAAATATTTTCTACCCTCATCAGCTGGTTTGATATGGTTTAAATGGAAATCAATAAGGGGATGGAAAAAAATTGATCGGCGATTTTTGTTTACAGAGAATTTTTTCCAGAATTTCAGTATTTGAAGATTACTTTGTAAAATACATATATTTCCCACCATCATTGCCGTTTTTGTTGAAAAGGTCCATACACAAAAGCATCTTACTAATTAGAAGCTGGGACATCGACAGACATGCATTATTAACATTATTCCATGCGCTGCAATGCCTGGCAAGACGATTATCTCAAAGGACCTATAAATCCAGTGATTACAGCAGAACACAAGACGTTATCTTATCGAGGATGTCATAGTAATAGTACATATAGTATAGGGATAAGTCTGCTTATAAAGAAAGCTTTCTCCGGCGTGTACCCTGCCACCCTCTGATTCTGTGTCTTTTTGTAATCTTATCCCATACAGTATAGTATAAGAGTAGACCTTATGCTTTACATATACCGATACACAATCTTCTATATCCTTATGCACTGTTTTGTGGTTAACAAGGAGGGAACGCGTTCGAGGGTGAATCCTTAGGTGAGTCGTGCGACCGAACAAAATTTCCTATTATAAACGTAAACATCTCTCCCAATGACGACAACACGCTATTACCATTCCCATACTAAACGGACGCGACGGGATAATAGCCAGCATTGCCATATCTATTTTAATTTGGACATTGACAAATTTGAAAAATATTAAAAAAAAGGTAAGTTGGAATTATATGCTGTCCTAACTTCCAGAGCTGTTCTCATTCTACATCTATTCATTTCAAGACTTCTGTTCCAGTACTTTCAACTATGACATAGATTATAAGAGATTTGTTTTGAGCCCACATATAACACGTGTACTGCATTTTGCGAGGCCTTTTGCCTGATGAGATGTTTTGTGAGCAACAATTATTCAAAGTGCTAAAAGACGAGCACAAAAATGCATCAACTCAGAAGGTAGTCATTTGATTGATATAATTTCTTCAACTTTATGTCATCAATTTTCACTTATTTCAAATAAATTTTCCTTGAAAACAGAGCCCATTTTTTCATTTCTAACAAAATGGCAACCATTTCCACTTACTTTCTGCAAGATAACTCAGCCTTCACTTTAAAGAGCATGTCATCGATACCCAACATTCTTTTCTCAACAAATTGAAATTTCTTACATCTGGCATTGCTGGAATACCAACCTTGTCTTTTAAGACAGCACAGCTCACAAGCGCCCAGTTTGTCAGGATTTAATTTTATTCGCGTAACAGCGTGTATGGCTGTGGTGTGGTCGTGGTGTGGTTTAGTCCTTTTTATTGGAAACAGAAGATGGTACAACGTCAAATATTCCTTAGTACAGTGTCGGTGACTTAATTATATGACTTTACTTTTATACTCTATTTCTATAGGTACACTGGTCTTGGTGATGTTCAGCTTTAGCTAACTCCTACTCCTTCGTCACCACCATCGCCAAGCTGCTCCACGCCCACGCCATTCATAGCCACACCGCTACGAAGAGGGAGATCAAATTTTATCACGTTTCTTTATTTTACATCTGTGTCTTATTTAAGAGCATTTTAAGTTAAATAACACTCAAAGGAAATGCTTTGTCTATGTTTTCTAGAGAAACAGGATAAGAATACAAGAAAATATAGGAATTCCTGCGAGGAATCAGTTTGGGTATACCAAGATTATAGAATAACATGGTTGGAGATGTAGAAAATAAATAGCGATTTTTTGTTTGTCCTCTTAAAGACAATTTAAGTTCAATTTTGTTTAAATTTCTCCTAAAAAAAAGTTAGATAAAACCTACAGAAAATGTTATCCTGTCAAAATCTCTTTCTTTTAAAGTAAAATGAATATAATTATGTTATAGATTTATATATTTTTCTTTGAATCCGTGAACTATCTGAATTGACCTGTTGTCACAAGGATATAAAATCACCCCAATTCAATATTGCAAAACAGCCCTTAAATTGATTTCTTAATGAATGCTATAAATTGTATCCTTTAAGTTCAATCCTAGGGCTTAGCATGAGTCAATTGGCTTTGTTAGGTGAAAGAAGGTGTGTCAAATGTTTTCGAGATGTCACGAGTTAAAAAAAGATTTATAACATTGACATTTGAACAGATCTTCATTGGAGGACCATTATTGGAAGGAAAATAATCTGGAATGTAAAAATTATGCGTTAGTAGTACAACAACGGAGTGAAACCAGAGAATATTTAGAGTTCTCATAAGTGGTATAGAAAATTGGATTTAGTGGTTGATTTTACTTGATAATCCCTATAGAAATAATGAAGTTTTCTTAGACAAACGGTTTTCATTATTAATACTGTGGTTTTTAGTTGCGATTTAAGATGGTAGATATTATGTACTCGTAGGGACTCATATATAGTTGTGTAAGAAGAAGGTTTTCTATTTAGTAAAATCAGTTTGTGCCAAAAGGGCTCTAAGCGAGCAAAATGTAGGGTATTTTTGATTTGTTAACTGCTTTATGTTTTCGGGGTGCTGAAATCGAATTTGAAGTTTGCGACCAAAATTTCGTGGCGAAACATGGAAAAAAAAAATGTAAACAGATGCAAAATTGCATTTTCGGAGAGTTTTGTACTTATGTCTGGAAAGCTATCAGTTATTCATAAATAACATTAGAGTACAATTGAAAGTACAGTAGACGCTCGATATATATTGAAGTATAATAAAAACCAAGCCTGTTCACTCTTTCGAGATTGTTCACTTTTTCGAGCGGGAGTTTTTTTAAGGCATTCTTATGGCGAATTTGATCCAAAATGCACATTTTGTTCGATATGAATGTTTTTAGATTTATTTAAGCTTTATTAAAGGTCTAACGACTACCCATTTGGACTCAAGTACTAGTTGAAAACTGACGTAGGTATGAACATCTTACTTCAAATTCTTTTTGAATCTTCCAAGTACCTTCATTCATCTTTGAGAAAATCATTAATTAGTTGTAAGCTTTTGTCTTAAACTACCTCCCTCATTCAAAAATATGCTAACAATACTAACAATTTGTGCTTAAAAGGGCTCTTTATGAGCGAGCAAGTTGTGCGGTAGTTTTGGTTTTTTCCTGCCTTATGTTTTTGAGAGTGGTAAATTTGAGCCTGACGTTTGCGACAAAAATTTATCGACGCAACATGCACAAATTTGCAAAAAGTGGTACAAAAATATATTTTTGGAGATTTTAGCCCATAATTCAATAGGTATTGGTTTTCCACAAATTACATAGAAGCAAATTGAAAGTATGTATATATAATTTCGAACATATTTTGCGTTCAAGGTTTTTCCTATCTCTTTTTAGGAAATCCTTATTTGAAATTTCTAAATTAAACGTATTTCCAGTCTATAGTTTAAGACGAAAGCTAACAACTAATTAATGATTTTCTCAAAGGTGAATGAAGGCATTTGGAAGATTCAAAAAGAATTTCGAAGTAAAATTTTCAAAATTTCAAATTGAATGACCGAAAATATTTATTCGGAAAAAATTACCTCGATAAATAACACTAGTTTACAAAATTTTGGGTTATGGTAGGGTGCTTTGAAAAAATATATTTTCTAGACTAATTTTGGGTCACTGAACACGAAAATCAAAATTTTTTTTTTTCCAAAGAAGCGTTTTCGAGATATGCACAAAAATCATTTTCTCAGCTATTTTTTCAGATATTCCCCTAAATCTCGCTAACGGCTTAGCTAATTTACATAAAATGTGTATTTTATGAATGATGTGATCTGTCTCCTTCCGATGATGTACTGCTTGAATAAGTCGGACTGAAATTTTATAAGTTACAGGCATTCAAAGTTTCAAAAACGAGTATTTTTGAAAAATTTCTAGTTTTTGGTTTTCATATGGATAGAAAAAAAATATGTAAAATTATTTTAAGGACTCAAGTGAAAAAACAATCTTTTCAACGAAGATTTGAGCGAAAGTTTTTCAAAATCGGACGATAAATGTAGAAGTTATTAAATAATTAGTGAAAGAAGGTAATTTAATTTTTTTCAATAAAAGTCATATAAATGTATATTAGGCTGTGTGTTATTTTCCAAAATTATGTTTTTAAATCAGAAACCCCTCAAATCAAAATTCTATGTCCTTAAATAAAGTTTTTGACCAACAAATGTTTGTCTTAGGGGATAAATCGTTGCCTCTTAGGCCATTCTCCTTTCTATACAAAGGAGAATTGGACACACCAAACTCCAAGACCTATAATGAAGTGATATATATCGTTGGAAAGGTATTTTTATGAACTACATAGTTACTAAAAGAGTTTATTTCAAATCTTTACGTAAAAAAGTTATAGTTAAGAATCCATTGAGCTCGTATTGGAAAAAATAAAAAAGTTTGTGGGTCAGCTCCGACGCACGACTGGAGTTTCCTCATTCAGATCGATTGTCTAAAAGCACAGAAAAGGCTTACGTAACCTATATATTTTATACAGTAATACATATATGTAAGTATACATATCTTTATCAGATAATATCAAATGAAGAGACCAGTCTCTTGTACGTTTCGACCTCCAAAACCCATTTGTTTACATTGTTGTATATATTTCATTTCGTGTCGAAGAATAGATGTGAATTGCAACAACACCAAGACCTGTGCTGAATGACGAGTTGATTCTATGTGTGCGTTTTTCACTGCTTTTCACTAATACTTTGCAAATCTGATACATCAGCTGTTCACTTCAGCTTGTAGGCAAATCAAATTGACAACTGATGATTGGCTTCTTTATTTTATATTCTCTGATCACAACGCATACTAACGAAGTTTCACTACGTACTTTTTTAAATGAGTGCGAGTGAGAAAAAAAATGTATTTCAATTTCTATTTCTGGTGCAGGGTTGCCACTTTACTGCAATTGCAGTAGATCTACTGCATTTTTTTCTCAAAATCAATCTGCTGCTTTAAAATAAAATCTACTGAACTTGATTTTACGAACAAAATTACACTTCTCGCCTTAATAGTAATATGATATGTTTAATTTATAGCTATTTTGTTTGTTCTTTTTATGTTTTGAAGAAATAAATTCATAAACATTTTTTTTATTTGTGAACATATGACCCTGCCTCAGAATTTATGTGTCGAATAACTAATCAGAACTTTACTCAGAGAATGTGAAACAGGCACTTAGTTTTTTGAAAAAATAAATAAAAAAAAATATTTACTGAGAAAATATTAAATCTTCTTTGCAAATATACTGCGAACATTTTCTGAGAAGTGGCAACCCTGTATCTGGTGTCGCTTTTTCGTTTCATAGTCATTCGTTCAGCAGATTTTACTCCTCATATTTTTTTCATACCGGGGGCTATATGTATGTAAAAGTGAAGCATCGTTGATGGATATCAATAGCACTAGCGGTTGTAAATACCAAACTCAGCCGTCGATATACTTTGATTAAAACTACTTTGCTATTATTTTTATAATCTAATAATGTTTGATTTTTAATGTCGAGATTGTTTGAAATGTTTTCAATATTATTTTTCATTACTTATTTTACTTTTGAAATAAAGACATCTTTTAATATTTTAATTAATATTTTACAATTGGGGGCTCAACCTATTAAGTCCATGATTTCATGACTATTCACCAATATAATTTGCGGTCAAGAAAGAAATTAATTGGATACAACCCTAAAAGGAGAGAAGAGAAAACAAGGAGTATCTTGAAAGTTGAAAATTCAGTTGGTAAGAAGAGAAGGGTTGTAAAACATATTAATTTCAGAATGCAGGAGGAGGCCAACGAAAAGATGCAAAAAATGGTGGAGAGCAATAATGAAAGCTTACAACAAATTATTAAGTTGCTTACTTTGAAAATTCAAGCAGATGAAATCAAACAAGATGAACCGAAAGTTTCGGTTGAAAATTTTGCAAAAATTATTCCAGATTTCGATGGTGAGTCGATTCCAGTTCAACATTGGTTTCAGAATTTTGAGCAGAATGCAGATGCATATGGTCTAACGGAAAAGCAGAAATATGTACAAGCTAGAGGTAAGATGACCCACACCGCTAAGCTTTTCTTGGAATCAGTAGCTGTAAGTGAGTATAAAGAACTACGTTTCCTATTGAAAACCGAATTTGAGCGCAGTTATAGCAGTGCAGAGATTCATAAGCAGTTAAGTGAACGAAGAAAGCGAAAGGCCGAAAGTTTCCACGAGTACGTTCTGCAGATGAAAAAAATTGCAGCGCATGGAAATGTTGAAACTGATTCTATAGTTCGCTATATTGTCGATGGCTTAGAAATAAAACTAGAATTTAAGTACAATATGTATAACTGCAAGTCTATTAAGGAGCTGAAAGAAAAATACGATATTTTTGAACGAATGAACGAGAAACAAAAGGAGGACAAGCGGCAGATTGTAGTTTTCAAAAGAAACGAGAACATGAGTTTCAAGAAAAATGCGTCTGAAAATTTTAATAAACCGAATCATTGCTTCAACTGTGGATCTATGGATCATTTGCGAAGGGATTGTCGGCTGGAACCGAAATGCTTCAAATGCAACCAGAGTGGTCATATTTCTAAAGTCTGTCCTAAAACAAGGAACGTTAGTATTGTTTCTGACCAATACCGTTTGAAAAAAGTCGAGGTAAACAATGTCAACATAGATTGCCTAGTTGACACAGGATCGGATGTGACAATTGTGAAGGAGCGTATATTCAAAAAGCTAGATGTTGTACTGCAGAAGAGTTTTTCGCTTCTATTCGGCCTTGGTAATAAAAGAACAAATCCTCTTGGACATTTTAGCGCTGAAGTTGTAGTTGATAATATGAAGACGTTTCAGAAGTTTGTTGTGGTTCCCGATGATACTATTGAATTCGACGCACTCCTTGGATATGATTTTATCAAAAAGTTCTGCTTAACATCGTCCAAAAATGGGTATCAATTTTCTCCTTTATTGACTGAAGAAAGCATTGACACAAATAATAATCTTATTTATAATGTAGTTGAATCAAATAACGATATTGATGTCCCTTTTCAGTTCAAAGAAGTTGTAGAAACGATGATAAGGAACTATCAACCAACGGATAGACCTGCAGAATGTCCGATTAAGTTGAAGATTGTTGCAGATGGCGAAATCGTCCCGTTCCGACAAGCACCAAGTCACCTACCACCCAGTGAAGAAGAAGCGGTTCAAGCACAGATTGAAGAATGGATTCAAAAAGGTATCATACGAAAGTCTACATCAAATGTCGCTAGTAGAATAGTTGTTGTAAAGAAGAAAGATGGTTCCTGTTGTATTTGCGTTGATTTCCGTAAGCTTAATACCATGGTTTTAAAAGATTGCTTTCCAGTTCCATTGATCGATGACGTGCTTGAAAAGTTACAGAATGCAAAATATTTCACCGTTATGGATTTGGAAAATGGCTTTTTTCATGTACCTGTTGAAGAATCAAGTAAAAAATTAACGGCATTTGTAACTAAAAGTGGTTTGTATGAATTCAATAGGGCACCATTTGGTTTTTGTAACTCGCCAGCTGTTTTTATTCGATTTATTAACCATATATTTCAAGATTTGGTAAATGAAAACGTGATGGAACTATATATGGATGATATAATTATATACGCCGAATCGTCTGAAATGTGTCTTAAGAAAATGGAAAAAGTATTTGGTGAAGCTGCAAAATATGGCCTGAATATAAAATGGAAGAAATGTCATTTTCTTCAGAAGACTGTCAATTTTCTGGGTCATACAGTTGAAAATGGAAATATTCGACCAGGCAGAGAAAAAACAAACGCTGTGAGTAAGTTTCCAGTTCCTCAAAACGTCAAATCTGTGCAGTCTTTCCTAGGGCTCACTGGTTTCCTTAGAAAGTTTATAAAGAATTATGCTAGTATCGCTCGACCACTTACAAACTTATTGCGCAAAGATGTTGTTTTCAAGATGGATGCAGATGAACTCAATTCATTTCAGAATCTCAAAAATGCGTTGATTAGAGAACCAGTCTTAAAGATTTTTGCGAGAGATGCACCTACTGAGGTACACACTGATGCATCAAAAGAAGGCTTTGGAGCAACACTGCTGCAAATGATTGACGGACAACTGCACCCTGTGTTTTTCTGGAGCAAAAAGACGTCAGCTCAAGAGGCGCAACGTCATAGTTATATACTTGAAGTCAAAGCAGCATATCTTGCTCTAAAAAAATTTCGTCATTATTTGCTTGGTATTCATTTTAAGTTGGTTACAGATTGTGCAGCTTTCAAGCAAACAACGAGCAAGAAAGATATCCCACGAGAAGTAACACAATGGATCCTTTATCTTCAAGACTTTGACTATGAAGTTGAACATAGACCTGGCGAAAGAATGAAACATGTTGACTGCTTAAGCCGATATCCGCAGAACGTCTTTACAATATCTTCAGAAATAACATCACAAATTCGAAAAGCACAGCAAAAAGATGAACATGTAAAAGCAGTTGCAGAAATCCTTGTAAGTAGACCATATGAAAATTTCAGAGTCAAAGGCGATTTAGTTTACAAAACTGTAAATGGAAACGATTTGCTGGTTATACCGAAGTCGATGGAGCGTGAGGTTATTGCAGACGCACACAATTTCGGCCACTTTGCAATACAAAAAACAATTCATATCATTCAGCAAAACTATTGGATACCCCATTTGGAGGGCAAAGTTGGACAGTTCATCAATAGTTGCATCAAATGCATAATACACAATAAGAAGCTGGGAAAAAAAGAGGGTCAACTATACTGCATTGACAAAGGTGACAAGCCATTGCATACATTGCATATCGATCATCTTGGGCCTATGGATGCTACATCAAAGCAGTTCAAGTACATCTTTGCAATAGTTGATGGATTTACAAAATTTGTTTGGTTGTACCCCACTAAGTCAACTGGACATGAAGAGGTATTGAAAAAATTCAATGAATGGTCAAATATATTTGGTTCGCCTAGAAGAGTAATCAGTGACAAAGGATCAGCATTCACATCTAATGCTTTTGAAGACTACATGAAGGATAACAACATTGAACATGTGTTGACTACTACTGGCGTTGCAAGAGGTAACGGGCAAATTGAGCGTGTAAACAGATCCATTTTGTCCATAATTGCAAAATTATCATCGGATGAACCATCAAAATGGTATAAGTTTGTGCCTAAAGTTCAAAAAGCTATCAACGCCCACATCCACAGTTCCACAAAAGTTTCACCTTTTGAACTGGTGTTTGGGTTAAAAATGAAAAATGAAATAAGCTACGAAATTGCGGAGGCGCTTGAACAGGAGATTATTGATCATTTCAACAATCAACGAGAGCAAATACGTCAAGAAGCCAAAAAACAGATACAACAAGCGCAAATAACATACAAGAAATGTTACGACAGAAAACGCAAGAGTGAATATGGTTACAAACTGGGAGACTTGGTTGCAATTAAACGCACCCAGTTTGTTGCAGGCAGGAAGTTAGCGAGTGGATATCTTGGTCCATATGAAATCATCAAGGTGAAACGTAATGGGCGTTACGATGTTCGAAAATCAGCCCAAGGCGAAGGACCTTCTACAACATCAACCAGTTGCGACAATATGAAACTTTGGAGGTACATTGTTGAAAATGAAGAGCTTTTGTCATCTGGGTCAGATGACGAAATTCAGGATGACCGAGTGTAAAAGTGAAGCATCGTTGATGGATATCAATAGCACTAGCGGTTGTAAATACCAAACTCAGCCGTCGATATACTTTGATTAAAACTACTTTGCTATTATTTTTATAATCTAATAATGTTTGATTTTTAATGTCGAGATTGTTTGAAATGTTTTCAATATTATTTTTCATTACTTATTTTACTTTTGAAATAAAGACATCTTTTAATATTTTAATTAATATTTTACATGTATATGAAAATCGATTCTTAAGGAGTAAACTCCAAAAAACAAAAGCAACCTTTATGTCAAATACTGTAAATCAGATCAGCGTAAAATTGTTTTCTATTCAACAGTAGACTGTACATACTTATTTTAGAAAAAGGGACACATTTTCGTAGAAGTCATTTTTGACAAAAATATGAGAGCTTGCTTAGCGTGTTATTAGCATTTATATGGTAAATAGACTTATTTTTGCATAAAGGTCTAATATTTCTCTTAAATACTTATTTTTAAATTACTAAACCAAATTGAAGAGCAGGTAACCTAAGGTCTTGTAAAAAAGAATGAAAGCCCTGTACCAGGAGAATGACCAAAATGCGCGATTAACCTACCAAGCTTAAATAAAATCCATCCAGATGTTTAGGATGTAGCTGAACAGGCAAACACTGCAGATGCATCTTCAGCCAGTGGCGGATCAAGAGGGGGGGGGGGGGGGGGGGGGGGGGGGCTATAGAGGCTGAAGCCCCCCCCCCCCCATGGCTGATTCACAAGAGAGTTAGATAGACAAAACATGTGAGCTGTGTTTTTCCAAGCCCTAGGAAAATTGAATGAGTTGTTGGGCTGAACCATATTATATGCAAGCTGTGTTTTTTTTTCGAAGCCCCAAGAGAATTGGAGGAAAAAAGACGATTATATACAAAATAAAATATACCTACGTAGGCGTATACGTATTTCAAACCTTAAAGGTATAAGACAAAAAGTTGAGGCTTGGGGCTAAGCCTTTACGAAGCGTTTTCCTAAGCGTGCAAGAAAATCAGATGACAACTATAACACTGTTACAAAACAAAGGTCTAACAAATTTGCATAATAGCTGTGAAATAAGATGAAAGTAAGAGGCAAAAGCTAAAAAAATTCCATGGAAGCTGTTGTTTTCCGAAGTCCCAGGGAAACAATGGAGGTTGTGGGGCTTAACAATTTGTGTGTAAGCTTTGTTTTTTTAAGCCCCTTAGGAATCGGACTAAACAAATAACAAGTTTGGGGCTAGTAAGTATGCATTCCTAAATGCTGTGTTTTTTTTATAAGCCCTTATATTGAAACTAGTGAGGTTGACTTTCATGTTATTATTTTTACCTAGACTTCCTTGGGTATCGATATTTCTTAAAAATCAAATTAAGTTTGACAAAACGAATGAATGTTAGCTTTTTCTTAAATTTATCTTGATATTTTTCGGACTTAGCTAAGCCCACATAACTTTTGGGGCTTAAGTTTAAAAACTCAGTTTCCGGTGTAAAAAATCACCCTGATTACAGAATCCGACGAATGAGTCAGGCCCAATTCTGACATTTGGATCATAGTAAAAAAGTCAAAATTCAGTCTGATTCGCTCCGCAGTTGGACGGATGCTATAGGTAATCGGGCTGAATAACTTTGATATGGATAGTATGGATAGCATGATAACATCAAAATATTGTTTTAGAAATTGAAACTTATGTTTTTATTTCAGATTATTTTCGTGTGCCGAAGGATATTTTGACAATTTCAAAGACTGCTTTAAGACGAAGCGATTTTTGACCTTAGTTTCTCTTTTGATTTCCTTTATGCTCTACCGAAAGATTGGAGAGCTCTTTCCGCGAGCAATATTCATTAAATGAAATGAGAAAGAATTTCAATTCACTTCTTACTCGTTTTCGAAATATAAAAATCAGCTGTAACGGCTAATTTTTTTTTTCTTTAAAAAGCGTAATATACATTTTTGTTTTAATAAGAACCCAATACTTGTATAACTATAAATAATTAGAAATTGAAGGGCAGAACAAATTTTAAAATTTGAACTCAGATTTTTTTCAAATCTTCGTCAAACTGTAAGATTTGAATTGACAAAAAATATGAATGGAATTCGCATTAAAATTGTTAATGATCGGAATGTTGAACACGAATTTACCAATCCACATGGACTAAAGTCATTTGAGGTGGAATAGGTACAGAACATTCAAATTCCTTTTTTTTTCAAATTTACAAAAAGTGAATTGAAAAAAATGATTTAGCTAATTTCTTGGAACAGCTTTGCAACTTTTTGTAGGCAGCTTAATTACCTTTCTTTTTTGCCATTTATAGCATTTTCTCTTAAATTTTAAGAATTAGATAGGTGAGATAAAAGGGCGTACACTGGATTTCGATTAGGTGGGTGCAAACTTCATCAAAAGAAGCAAAATTGAATAATATATGGAATATATTCTGATTAGGCAAGCACATCTAGCTGCCCCCCTTGCATACGGTCTTTTGTTTCAATTTTTTTCATTTAACGCTCGTACGGATTTTACGTTAGTGTCAAAAACAGACAAAAAAGTTTGCACTGTGACTCTTTTTGTCTTAGTTTTTAGATTTTTTAGACATTTACTTGTTAGAAAGTTTCTCAAAACTTCTCATTAGTTGGAAATATGCTCTATTTCAATAAGTAAATAAAATGTCTAGTAAATCAAATCTTGGACAACCAATCCGTGTTAAACAATTTTAGGACAACAGTAACCTACAAAGCTTATCAATAACCCCCCCACAGCCAAATCCTGGATCCGCTACTGCCTTCAGCCTACCTTTTTGAAACCTGCTGTACCTATTTCTAATAATAATTTAAATTTCAATAACTGAAAATTTAAGTACTGTCCTTTTTTCCAATATAACAAACCAGCTTTCATGCCTATATAGCAGGCAAATGATTGCAAATAAAGGAGCAATACGTACTTTTTTTGTATTTATTATACAAATTTTGGTATGGCTAATTATTTCGTCTTTTAAGAAAAATTATGTACATTAAGGTGGCTCTTTGAAAAGTTTATTACATAATTTTAGCATTTGCACCCTCCTAATTTCTTCGAAATTAATAAAAAATTACTATAAAATTTAAGCTCATTATTTTAACGTTAACACAGCTCCAAGGAAAAAAGAAATTTTATCTGGAAAAATACATTTAAAATGTTCAATCAAACTTTGAATCTGTATAATTTTGGTAAAAATTGATAGAACCATTTAAATTTTGGCACAAATACAAATGCTCTGCACCAAGTTTGAGGAAATCAGTTCTCATTGATACTTTAGGGCTATGCACAGTGGATGCCGCTTTTTACTTGCGATATGGGTACTATAGGGCAAGTTTTGGATTCTTGCAAAAAAAAAAAATCGAGATAACAATCAAACATGACATTACGATGATAGAGAATACGAAAAAACTGGGTGGCACAATTCTGTCTGTCTGTCTATCTGTCTGTCTGTCCGTACCTCAACCTACAGCCTACACCTCTGAAGCGATTTTCTTCAAATTTTGAACTTAAGGTTTTTTTTGTAACTCTCCAGAGGGGAAATTGAATTTTTTTTTTTTAGCTCAAAAAATAACTGTACTTGCCATACAACCGTTAAGGAAAAGCTTATTTATCTCAAAAACGGCTCCAACGATTTTGATAAAAAAAAATCAGTGTATTATTGTAGATATGATATACCTTTCAGTAAGAAAAAAAATCACCAGAAAAATTTATTAACGGTACCTGCCATATAACGGTTTTTTTGATTTTTGATTTTCTCATTAACTGCTCATCCAATTTCAATAAAATTTTTTTGCATAAAAGCTTTGTTAAGATATAAATAATACTGCATAGGTACCAACATTTTTGAAAAAAATTAATTTTGGATTTTTAAAAAAAGATTCAATTTTTTTTTTGAAAATTCATCGCACATTTTCGAATATGGCGTATGTTGGCATTTTTTGCCTAAGCTTTTCTAATGGAGATAAATTGAGCTAACAAATAGAGTTTAAATTAATTTAAGAGCTTTGATTAGGCCTTAAGTTTAACACACAACTATTATTTATTTAAAAACATTTATTGCAATATAAAATTAGAAACATTAGAAAATGTGCATCAACAAACAAGCCATCAGCGTTTGTTTTTATTTTCTTAACTCTTATCAATATTTTATCAATATCTGCATACAAATTTTTGTAAAAAAAAATAGAAAAATATCTTAGAAACAAAAAAACGTCAGTCTGGTGAGTTGTCGCATTGAATGACGACGTTTACACAATGCCATAATTTAAATGTGTTAAATTTAGTTAAAAAATTATGTAGCCATACTTAATACAAAAAAAGAAAACATATCAAATGAAAGAAACCTAAATACAAAAAATTCGCACCAAATATGTAGTTACTTTCTTATAAGATGTTGGAGGATGCTGTTTAAGAAATAAATTCGAATAGATCCTTCCTTTCTTAAAAATATTTCTTTTAATTAAGAGGTTTCGTGAAATTTCAATTTGTAGGTATGTTCAAACAAAATTCAACACTTGCTATTACCCGCCTGCCTTGCTTGGCCTTCCGCATTCCACTTGCCCTTAAAACGTATCCTTTAACTTAACCTACGTATTTGTAATTGTTATTTATTTAAACAAAAAAATAAGATTTGATTGATTTGCTTACATCTTTTCAACTTTAAATCGTTAAAAAAAAGTATCATAATTATCATCTTATTCAACAACAAAATCATCCCCTACACCTACAATAAATTATATTCAATCCTTATCAATCCTCATCATCATGCATATTCCTAAATTTATTTCATTCGCATAACCTATTTGACTTTAAATACCATGCAAGATCCAACACACTATATATCGTCGTCGTTCAATGGAAATATCCTTATTCCATTTTGTCAAAACTGAGATATTTTCATCTCAAAGATACGCATTAATTAAAAGAAATTAAGCATTGAAGATAGTGTTTAAGTTTTATGTTGCTCCATTACTTCATAAAAACTCCACAAATAAAACATTTACAAACTCCTCCTCAGAAAAACGATCCATTTAAATGCAAATGTCTCAAAAAAGAAAAAAATGGACTAAGCTAGTTTCTTTTGCACTAGTTGCCCCTATTTTATTTTCTATTTTTACTAATTTTATTATATTAGCCTTATTAAATCTTTTTTTTTCTCTCACTATATTTCTATCTTCTGGTATTTTTTGACAAATAAAACCTTCACAAAATCACTGCTACTATAGAATCATTTATTCCTCCTTCAAAGCACATTATCTCTATATTTTAACCGTAATTTTACTTTCTAACTCAAAGAAAATCTCACTTATGTAATCCTTAAATACCCACTCATAGAGTCACAAAGTCCCATGAGGATTTTCACTTTTTTTTTCTTCTTAACGGCCACCTTCAACCCCTAATTTTTATCATTGTTATTATTATTTTATTATTTGAAAATAAGGAAGAGGGAAAAAAATGAAAATTAAATCCACTTGTTATGATAAAATTTCATTGCCAAAACATCCACTTAGACAATTGCTAAATTTTCCCATAACAACACACACTCACAGCGCGAGGAAAACCGCAAAGCAATATCCATTCACATTTTCATCCCCCTCAAAAGAGCTTATTAAAATTCGCACGCGTTACCACTTCCTCTCTCTCTGTATGAAATCACGGGATTCACAGAAAAAAGCCATCCACCGACTAACACCACACATTTTAATATCCATGGGGACGAGTTACACAACAACAGGGAACAACAACAAACACACACACAAAGAAATCCAGATCACACCCTAGAACGCATCTTCGAAAGAATCCAAAGGATGAATACAAAAAAAGTATCTTCATTACCATAATACGGCAGAGTAAATGCCATTAAACACCACTTTATGACTTTATATGCGGCGACGAAGGATCATCCCCTCGATGGGTGGGTGCAATTGTGCCGCGTATGTCACATGTGAGCATAAAAATTCATAGCATTAATGCCCACACTTGAATATTCTGTTATTTTATTGTAATTTTTGAATAAATTTCATTTCGATGCAACGGTTTTGCTGATTTATTCAAACCACCCTTCTGTATGAAGAGATAGTCTATATAGAGCCTCCCGACAGTCTCTCTGGAAACACTCACGGCCGATTAAACACTGACTGGTTAAAAAGCGGCTTTGAAAAGAGTGGTCCTCAACACAGACCCTGAATTGTGCGTATATAAATAATAATGCGGTTTTTAATGCGCGCGCATAACAAAGTTTTGCAAAACTTTTCAAAAACTCGTTTTCAAACAAAAATAAAAAAAAATACAAAAAACATACAACCAGGAAGAAGTGGGAACAAAATAATTTTTTGTTTAAAAACTTTGCAGACTTTCTACCCTAAAAAAAAATTTTGTTACTAACAAAGTCGAAACGAAAGGGACTTTTGCTGCCAAGCCAAGCCAAACTGTACCGAACAGTTTTCCAACTAACTAAACCAAAACTCAAAAGAAAAGTTTTTCATTAACCTTCAAAAAGTTTGCCCGATTTGAATTTCACCCCCCGAGCCGCTACTTATAGAGAATGCTCTAGTCTTAGTGAAGCTACCTATATATTGTTGTTGAAGTTGTAGCGGCTCATCCCCCTTTGGGTTTGTTTTGCCTTTTTTTTGGAAATATCAAGCCTCCTCTTTTTTTTTTTTTTGAAAACCCTAAGTCACGAGTTTAACTCTTGAACAAGTAACAGTAAAAACGGAGTTCTTTATCATATTCTATTCGGCCGTCATTTGCACAAACCCACAAACCTAAAGTTTATTAATATTTTCTAATTATGACACTTCCGGTTAGGAATGTGTCACTCTGTCTGGTGACTGGTGGCAGCGGCGGCGGCGGCGGTGGCAGTGGCGGCGGGATACATGGTTTTTCGAGAGCAAAGACAAAGTTTTGTTTCGGTTATTGAGCAGAGGGTTCTCTTCGTTTTCATTAGAATTTTTTAACTATGGGCTTTTTGTTTGCTCTGCTTTCTTCCGGATTTCAAGGTTACGACAGATTAATGAATAAAGTTTCGATTTAACGATTAAAGTTCACTTATAAATTTATTGTGATCAACCACAGTTATGAATTTGGGTTAAACTAAAAGAAAAAACTTTTTTTTTGTTTAAGGGCAAGACTTAAAGTTTTGTATTATTGCAGTAAAACCAAATATTTCAGATATATCCGAATGAGATAAACATTGCATCTGTTTCATTAAAATGAAGGGTTAATTTAAACCATTTTTAGATGCTGTACTAATTTGCAGGAATTTGGTGGTAAGGAAAGAACTAGCACGTTAAATCATGCAATTCAACTGAAATTATACAATTAAGTGTCGGCTTAAATTTTGACTTATCATAAGCTGTAACTTAACTTATGTCATCTTGAATTTGAAATTTGAAAAAAATTTTCTACTGTTTAAGTGGAGCCTATACTATTTTAGTAAGAATACTTACAGTATTGTTTTGAAACTTTTTGGAAAGCCAAAAGTTCATTCTTATGGTTTATTTCCAAATTAAGTTTTTGTGATATCTTCAAACCCAACATTTTGAAGTAAAATTCAATTTTTGTTTTCAAATTGTTCGATTAAAAAAAAAATGCTGAAACTGTTCATTAAAGCTAAGTATACAGTTCCTTGACGAAAAAAAAACTACATGTATTTCTTATGGGAGCGCTTTTTGCGAGAAAATTTTTTTTTGACGTTTAAATTTTTTTATCGAACTGTGAACTACCCAAAGAAAACAAATTTTATATTCACCACGATTTTTTTTCGTGCAAAACAATGTCACTGACATTCTTTTTCCGAAAAAAATGCATTTGGCATTTGTGTTTGTTTTTTCATGGATCAGTCTCATTGAGATTTTTTTTTTCGAAAGTGTAAACTGACGGCGAATAAAAAAAAATTACACCACGGACATTTTTTCTTTGTGGAAAATATTTTTTTTTCTCACCTTGAAGAATTTTTTTACTCAAAAGAACTGTATACTTAGCTTAAAAGAACTTTATCTGAAAATAAACCAAAAGAATGGACATTTGGCTATGCAAAAAGCTATAGAATAATGCTGTAAGTCTTTCCGTTGTTTTTTAATTAATTTGTATCTATTTTATGTATTCTTTTTTATAAAATCACCCCTCCTGTCAAAACGGGGGAAAATATTACCCTTTACCCACTCCCTTACGATTTTTTCTTGTCTTATTCCATTCTAGTATGCAAAAAAAAAGGGGAAATTTAACTAACCCCTACAGCGACCACAAGGGATGATAATACAAATTTTGAAAAAATAGAGAATTTTTAGATGATTTAGGTCCGTCCAAATTTAAAAACTTAAATATTCCATATAACGACTACCCTTGCAAGGTGTCGAAAAGAGGGCTTTCTGGACAAAACTGCGAAAAATTATAAGAAATGATAAATTTTGAATTCGTATATCTCTGTCGATTTGGAATAGAAATTTGTGGAGCCGTTTTTGAGAAAAATATGTTGTTGTAAAACTGCTAATAACTAAAATGCACGACTGGGTCGCACGTACTTGCTCTAATGTTCAAGATGCTGAGGATTTAAGAAAATTGTATATAAAAATATGGAAATTATGAGAGAAAATGTTCAGAAGCATGAATTACTATATTTAAATTAGCTTAAATAATTCCTAAGAAAATTTGAGGTGGAAAAAAGAATGCCATCTTAATTCTTGATTGAATAAGATTTTATGAAAAAAAAAGTTCTTTTAAAAATTTAATTAATTCTTAAAACATTTTAAAGGAGAAATTTTGATATGTAAATCTTAAGTTTTTATATATGTGCATATACAGTGGGTGATCAAATTATTACGGGCACCTAACAAAAAATACTAATTTGCCGAATATGGTCCAAATTTAGGTAGTATAATCCCATAGAAATTTTTTTTTTCATTGAATCTTAATTTGTGACTCTTGAGCTTTTAAAATTAGAAATTGAAAAATTGAAAAAAAAATTTGTACAAAACACAGCAAGCTTTTTAGAGATGGACTCCATTTCTTTTTATGGAAACCCATTTTCATTTTTCGAGTTTTTGAAAGTTTTTGTCGGGAAATTTTTAGTTTTGCACATTTTTAACAAGGTTTTAGCAAAAAAGTGAAATGTTTATTAATTTTAAATATATTTGTATGCATGACATTACCGTTTCCAATACATTTTTAAGAAATCTTGGTAAAGATACTTCAAAAGATATGGAAAGATGAAAATACCTTTCTTCAGCCTAAAAAAAGACATTACGATATCGTAACCAATAACTGATAATTCTCAGAGGAAGGCAGCATCACTGGCAAGAGTGTCAAAGTCTCCAGTGGACAAAATTTATAAAAAAAAAGAGTCGAAAATGCTAGCACATTGCCTATAAGAGTCAGAAAACCTGGACGAAAAATAGCAAGACCGGTACAGGATGAACGGAAAATAACGGAAATCTGTATAAAAAATAGAAAAAAACTATGAAGGATATTGAAACTTTTGATCCAGGAGTCGGGAATCAACATTCCAGATACGACGACAAGAAGACGACGCAACGTCGCTTGAAAGAAATGGGGTTTCTTGCCACCGTCCAGGCAATAAGCTGATTCCTTCAAAAATTATGTGAGAATAACGGTTCAAATAGGCTTAAATACATACAGCCCAGTCTTCGGATATCCAGTCTTTATGTGCTTCAGCCCATTGAAAGCGTTTTTCCTCCATAATTTTTGTAATAACAATTTTATTGCTGGTCGGTGCCAAGCAAACCCCATTTCTTTCAAATGACGTTGTGTCGTCTTCGTTCTGTCGTATCTGGAATGATTCGACTCCTGGATCAAAAGTGTCAATATACTTCTTAGTTTTTTTCTATTTTTTATACAGATTTCCGTTATTTTCCGTTCATCCCGTACCGTTCTTGCTATTTTTCGTCCAGGTTTTCTGACTCTTATAGGCAATGTAATAGCATTTTCGACTCTTTTCTTATAAATTTTGTCCACTGGAGACTTTGACACTCTTGCCAGTGATGCTGTCTTCCTCTGAGAATTGTCAGTTATTGGTTACGATATCGTAATGTCTTTTTTTAGGCTGAAGAAAGGTATTTTTATCTTTCCATATCTTTTGAAGTACCTTTACCAAGATTTCTTAAAAATGTATTGGAAACGGTAATGTCATGCATACAAATTCAAAATTAATAAACATTTCACTTTTTTGCTAAAACCTTGTTAAAAATGTGCAAAACTAAAAATTTCCCGACAAAAACTTTCAAAAACTCGAAAAATGAAAATGGGTTTCCAGACAAAGAAATGGAGTCCATCTCTAAAAAGCTTGCTGTGTTTTGTACAAATTTTTTCAATTTCTAATTTTCAAAGCTCAAGAGTCACAAATTAAGATTAAATGAAAAAAATATTTTGCTATGGGCTTATACTACCTAATTTTGGACCATATTCGGCAAATTAGTATTTTTCGTTCGGTGGCCGTAATAATTTGATCACCCACTGTAAAAATAAAATTTCAAAAAAAAATTGTTAATCCATCCTTTGAGATACCAAATTTTCAAAAAAAAATAATTTTAAACTTTTATTTAAACTCAAAAATTCCTTTTCTGAAAATTTTGATAAGCAAAATTATTTGAAATTTTTAAAACATTAAACCAAATCCGTTCGACTGATAATGAAAAAATTCAAAGTAAAAAAAAAACATTCTATGAGTATTTTATATTTTTGAAAAAAATAATATATTCCTTAACGGTTTTGTAACTTTTGTATGGAAGGTAGGTACCGTTATTTTTGCACAAAAGTAAATATTTTATTAAAAATATTTTAGGGAGTATTAAAAAGTCTTAAGTAACTACATATTATTTGATTTTCAAAATAAAATTTTGAAACATTTTTTAAAAATTAACAAAATATTTTTTCAAAAATTTTAGTACACAATACTACTTATATTTTTTGAAAGCTTCTGTGTAAGAACAAATATTGAAATCAGTCTTACAGTTTTGAAGGAAATCGAAAATTAAAAAATGGTTCTTTGGGAGGTACTATTAATAACCATTTTTTTAAAAACGGTTTCCCACCCAAACGTGGCCTTTACTGAAAGTAATTTATTGATTTTTGTTAAGAAAAGTTGTGGAGCTGTTTTTGAGAAATGAAATTATTATGTAAAATTGATTAAAAAACTAAAGGGTGATTTTTTAGCTGGTTTGGTTTTGGCAACACTGGTTTTGACAGCTGACGTGTGTTTAGTACCTTGTGTCACTGTCAAACAGCTTCAGTTTGGTTTGCAATTTAACCATGGATCGTCTTACAAATGAACAACGCTTGCAAATTATTGAATTTTACTATCAAAATTCGTGCTCGGTTCGAAATGTTCATCGCGCGCTGCTTCCATTTTATGGTCGGCATTCTCGACCTTCTGAGCAGTCTATTCGGAAGATTGTGACCAAATTTCGCACCAAATTTACTTTGTTGGACATTAAACTACCAACAGCTACCAATGCATCCCGAAAAAGCCACTGTTTGGTGCGGTTTATGGGCCGGCGGCATTATTGGGCCATATTTCTTCAAAGATGATGCGAATCGCAGCGTTACTGTCAATGGTGAACGCTACCGAGCGATGATAACAAACTTTTTTTTGCCCGAAATGGAAGTTCTTGACTTGCATGATATGTGGTTTCAACAAGACGGTGCCACATGCCACACAGCACGCGAAACAATGGCGCAATTGCGAGGCGAGTTTGGTGAACAGTTAATTTCACGTTTCGGGCCGGTCAATTGGCCGCCTAGATCGTGCGATTTGACACCATTAGATTATTTTTTGTGGGGGTATGTCAAGGCTAATGTCTATAGGGACAAGCCCGCTTCGATTGACGCACTGGAAGCCAACATCCATGCATTCATTCGTGAGATACCGGCCGATATGTGTGAAAGAGTATGCCAAAATTGGACTCAGCGGATGGGCTACCTGAGACGCAGCCGCGGTCAACATTTGCATGAAATTATCTTTAAACATTAAATTGCAAGGTTCAAACTATCGATTCAAATAAATATTTCATTCATTTTTTCGAATTTTTTGTGTTTTTTTTTTTAAAGTTCTAAACCTCTTAAAAAATCACCCGTTATATGGCAGGTACCGTTATTTTTGGTTTAAAAAAAAAATAAAAAATGTGTGGACAGAATCACAAAAACCATTATGTGCCAAGTTTGAAGATAATCAACCGAGCCGTTTAGGCTGTAGACGAACAGACAGACAGACAGACAGAGTTGTGCCACCCACTATTTTGGTCTTCTCTACATCGTAATGTCATGTTTGATTGTTATCTCGAATTTTTTTTTTGCACGAATCCAAAACTTGCCTTATAGTACCTATACAAGTACCTATTGAGGCAGTGCGTAACTGGAGGCAACTAGCTAGGGACCCAGCTGGCTGGAGGGGCTTTTGAGTTGAGGCTGTAGTCCACCCTGGTCTGTGAGTACCATATAAAGTTAAAGTAAAGATAGCTGGAACATAATTGAAAAAGACAAATGCACGACTGGATCGCACGAACTTGCTGTTGTGTTCAAGTTGCTTGGAACTTAAGAACTTAAAATATGCAAGTAGAAAAACAAATACAAAAGTATAACTAAAGCCCGTATGACACTACATTTTGTATACATTTTATTTCTCATTAAATCAATCAAAGTGTCAGCAGAGCAAAAAAGAGATAAAAAGTGTTTTTAAGAAAGGAATAGCATTTCCCTCAATTAGTTTTCACAATTACAATGTGTCCCACAAGTGAATACATATATGTACATCATAAGCTAGTATTCTGTGGGGTCCAGTGTATACTTTCTTTTGTAACTGAGTGTACCTTGAAATTATTTTTCATTTCAATTCTGAAATGTCACGAAAAATATTCCAGAACCTGACAAATATTATGTCTGTTCGCGTACCTCCCAAAACTACGGATTTCTACGAATTTAGCCCAAAGTTCTGTCAAAGCTATTATAAAAAAATAAAGTTCGTAGTTTTGGAAAGTACACGAACAGACATATTATTTGAAAATCACATTTTTTAAACATTTCTTGCAACATTTTTATATTAATGGATATAGTGCGTACCCACTCAGTCATTTCAAAGTTTGAATAAGAAATTGTACGTTCCGCTCTTATTTGCAAAATGTAGTGTCATACAGGCTGAAGCATTTTCATCGTTCTTTAAATTGTAAAAATAACAAGTAAAATACATAGCTTAGCGCTCGAGCCCAAGAATGCCATTTTATTACTCTAAGAAATAGGCAATAGGCAAACAAAAATTTTAAATCGTTGGAGCGGTTTTCTTAAAAAACTAATTTCTTATATACTTCAGTAACATTTTTTTTTTTAATTTTGGATCATTTTAAAAAAAATATTAAAATACATTTAAGAACCTAGTTTGAAAAAATTCATCAATCCGTTTTTGAAATATTGAATTTTCAAAAAAAAAAATTATATTTTCTTAAAAATCCAAATTTCTTTTTTCAAAATTTGGAAATGCAATATTATTGACATTTTAAAAAAAGCCTTTTCATAAAAATTTTGATTGATATCCGTTAAGTTGTTAATGAGAAAATCGAAAATAAAAAAAAAAAACCGTTATATGACAGGTACCGTTAATAACAGGTTTTGGTATTTTTTTCTACCAAAATGTACACCATGCCTAGAATAACGCACTAGTTTTTTGTTTATCAAAATCGTTGGAACCATTTTTTAGATAAATAAAATTTTCCTTAACGGTTGTATCGCAACTACCGTTATTTTTGGTGCTAAAAAAGAAATCAATTTCGCCACTGGAGAATTACAAAAAAAACCTTAAATTAAAAATTTGAAGAAAACCGCATCATTGGTTTAGGCTGTAGATCCAGATACAAACAGACAGATAGAATTGTGCCACCCACTTCTTTCGTGTTCTCTATCGTCGTAATGTCATGCTTGTACATATATCGCAAGTAAAATATATTTTCAAAAGTGTATTCCAAGAAAAATGTCAACTTCGCTGTTCCTTGAGTGACACAGGTGATAGCTATGACAGACTTATAAGAGACACAAATTTTTTTAATTGTGTATCAGGTGATAGCTGTCAATTTCGTAGAAATCTCTTAAGGAACAACGAAGTTCCGAGAATTTCGCAACTTTATTTCGAATTTTTTTCCTTCGACACCTTATATTGCGGAACTTTTACTTTTCGAAACTTTCTCCTTGCGGAAATTCGTTTTTCGAAACTTATCTTAGGAATCCTTATCTTTTTGAAACTTTGTCGTTACTAAATTTAGTTTTTCGAAACTTTATAGTTCGAAGCTTTGCCGTTCGAAACTTTGTCTTTCGAAACTCTGGCGGATTCTCAGAGGAAGTGCGTTGTTTTGTTTGGAATCAAACTTTCATCGACCTTTAGTGGGACAACCACGATCCTCTTGATCTACTGTATCAATATTGGGTGCCAAATTGGTTCCCGGTAGTAGATGTTAAGAGTTCTTGCTGGACTTCCCGAGGTTATGCCGCTTGATTACTCTGTCATTGCCAGAGACCCAAAAGAAACCTACCGTATATCTCCTCGTTGATGGTGCCTGGAAACGTTGTTTGTGAAGTATGGACGTGTGCATTAGTTGAGGATTCTTTGAAGAAATTACCCAGAACATGATTAACAAAATGAGTGAAAATCTATCTGTCTGAGAGTACTCCTATGCATCTTTTCTATATGGAACTATAACGGCTAAATACGGAGGTTAATAGTTTGGTGGTAAACTATAACTAACAGCCCATTGGTAATTAGAATTATGCCAAACCAAGGGTTATCGTCCCTGCTTATTTGCAGGTACGAAAGTGCTAAGCGAAGACTTTTACTAAACTGCGGGATTTACTTGTCATGAGTAATGAACGCGCATGTCAAATTACTGGATATGAAAATATCCATAATTTTTAGTAATAGTTGACCTTTACACAGTGCTAGTAGCAAATAATAAAGGAACCACGGGCTCACAAGTAGTCCCGCTAATTATAGCTCAACACCTTGTGAGATGGGGAGGCACCTTCGGGGTGCGTCGTGGTGGTTGTGGTTGCGATCAAATTCATGATCAGTCAAAGCTCATGACAAAACTTTGATTAGATAGAAAAAATCTTTACCAAAGTGCGTTTATCCTGCAAAGTAAACACAATTGGAAGCTGACGAAAGTCTCTTCAATTTGGTAGTGACGAAATTTTTAGGGTTCACAGTTAAGTCTGGCTGATGTTACCTAAAAATTATATTAACATTTCTCAAAGGGTCGAGGCTGTAGTTGGCGGTGCTGGTTGACATCAATTAACTCTATCCGGGGGTAGCCCGGGGTGGAATTAAGCCTTAATTGGCAGGTGTTCACCTTAAGCTCGCCCTCAACCTGTATCAATATTGAAAATATTCTCATCAATAGTTTTGTTTGACACTGTCTTATGTGCATTTAACCATTTCAATTTAAAAGCAATAGGGCTAGCTATTGAAGCTTTATTCTGCCCAATTTCACCTCAGCTATGATACTGATAATTAATTACATTCTTAATTACATGGTGTTAATTAAATTTCCAATTACAGTACGTAATTCAATTAAATTACCGATTACATGTAATTGTAATTGAATTGTTTGAATTGTAATTGAATTTTTCAATGTATGCTTGCAATTATTAGAATTATAACCAATTTGTTACTTTAGAAAATATCTATACATTAATTTAAATTCACTTAAATCCTTTTAATATTTGTGAACAGATTTGCTTGCCAACATTTTTTTTTAAGATTTCCAGGACCCCATTTTACTGTATCAAATCCACGTACTTTGTATGTATTTCGTCATCCAATTATTATCGTTTGCGAAAAAAATTTACAAAATTATTTTGTTACTGATCCAATTTGAATATCAACCATCCGTTTACAATTACCCACCTTTCAAGTTCAGTGAGTTCGCCACGAACCAATAATACAACAAAAACAACAACAAAAAACCTGCTCCAGGATGAGGTTAGTCCATATACAAATAAGCGCTATTCCGCCACACCACCGTAACGTTGTCATCCAAACGGATCCAGTATTCATCCCACATGACACGATGCGGCAATAACGAGCGCGCAAAAGACAAATTAAATAAAATTTCCAAAATGACATAACCTGTTTATTTTCCACAAGCATAAGGGATATTTTTTGAATAAATATTGGGGTCTGATAGCGGTTTCACTTCCGTTCTAACCCTGCATCTGTCAACGCCGAAGGTTGTTGATGTGTGTTAAGAGGAGTGAAACAAAAAAAAAATTCAGGACAACTTAGTCAGGGGGAGCAATCAATGGGATCAGGTTTGCGTAAAATTAACGTATGGTTGCGAAAAAACACGGCTGTGTTGTAGAAAGCTAATATTAAAATAAATTGGATTTTCGGATTTTTGTATTGTTATACCTTAAGGAACTTGCATTGTTCGAAATGTTAAGGTATGCTCTCATACATTTACTCATTAGTAGATGTTCTTGACATTTCTTTTAACTTACTTTTTTCCATAGGGAAAGTAGTAGATAATTGATGGTTTCATATAAAATACAAAACTCGGCTGCTCATAATGACTTTGTTGGTTTCAAAAATCAAAGCTCGTAAATGAAGAAGGAATAAGTATATCTATATAAGTGTGGCCCTCAAATGTTTTTTTTTAGTTACCCCCTTCGTCTTCCTTTTTACATAATAAGTTCATAATTATCGGTACAAGGTAGCTCTTAAGACAGGGAAATGTCAGATCGTATTGATTAGATTCAGACAAGAAAAAGAAATCCGTTTTGGTGGAAGGGGCAATTTTCCCATAAAGAATACTTCAAAAGGAAAGAAAAATATATTAAAAACAAACGGCAACACTTACAATATTATTTAATAGCTCTTTTGAAAGCCCGAAGTCCTTTTTTATATTTTGTTTTCAAAAAAAACTTATGTATACATAGTATGTACATACATAGTTAGGTTAAAACAGATTTCAAACTAAAAATTTTGAGAAAAATGTTTGTTTTTTATTTTTGTACTTGTATCTATTTATTCATTTACTTATGTACTCTTATTTCTTACTGTTATTTATTTATTTATTTATTCATTTATTTATTTAATTATTTATATATTGACTATATATTTATTTTTTAACTTAGTAATTTGTGTATTATTTAGTATTATTATTTATGTATCAATGTTATCATTGTATACTTTTTTAGAAAGCAATATATAATGCTAATGTGTATTTCATTTATTTTTCATTGATATATTGATTTTTTCTTACCACGTTTCCAAATTTGTACACACATACAAAAATGGCATACATAATAATCAATTTTCCCTTTATATTTATATATTAAAAATAACGTAACTTTGACTGGCTGTACTAAACATACCCCTTGTCCAAGGTACGTTTATAATCTTTGTTCAATTTCTTAAGCCCAAAACATTTTGTAATCAAGTAGTGTACTTTTGTCAAAATTTCTTATTTACAAGAATTTCCGGTTAATATACATGGTGTCCCGGACCTGAGTGGAAGTATTTTAAGGTGTGGTTCTTGGGTATATTCTAAGAAAAAATTGTATGGGGGAAAGGGTTATTTCCCTACCTGAGTCAGGGGGGCGGGTGCAGTTTCAGAAACATTGACTTTAAATGCAAGAAAAGAAACATTACAAATCAATGAAAGTACATATAGTAATGTGCTTAAATTTGTTTGAAAGCGAATACTCCAATCTAAAAATTTGGTTTTAAACCACGTTGTGCAAGCGAATAGTTTTTGGGATTTTAAATTTCGAAGTCAATTTTTTTAAAATAGACCGAGAGCCCACAGCAGATTTTGGGTGTGAACGATAGCAAAAAAAGAAGTATAGGCGTCGAAAGCTTCATTAAAGGCTATTAAAAAAATCAAAGTCTTGCAGTCCACAACTGGGGCCCTTGCGAGTAACAGTGCATCGAAAAAAAAATATGAATGCAACTTCGGGGATAATCGTGTTAGCCGAAATTGGTTTTCACTCCTCCCTAGATAAGCTCCTCGGATCACATATCACGGAATCTGAGACCATTTGAGTGTATAGTTTGGTCTACCAGACCGTTTAAAATATTCAAAATTCAAAGTGAAAAACGGTTTTTTTAAACAGTCTGGCAGGGCGAATTTAACACTCAAATGATCTCAGATTCCGTGAAATGGGATCCGCGGAGCTAATCTAGGGAGGGGTTAAAACCAATTTCGGCTAACACGATTATCCTCGAAGTTGCATTCATATTTTTTTTCGATGCACTGTTACTCGCAAAGGCCCCAGTTGTGGACTGCAAGACTTTGATTTTTTGAATAGCCTTTAATGAAGCTTTCGACTCCTATACTTCTTTTTTTGCTATCGTTCACACCCAAAATCAGCTGTGGGCTCTTAGTCTAAAAAAATTGTGATTTATTTTGTTAACTCGATATTTTTCAAAATTTGACGATATTAATATTCAATGCACTCATTACTTTTTAAGTCCATTACCGAGAACCAAATGTAAAAATCTTTCTTAGTTTTTGAGAAGTTGAGAAAAAACAAAAGGTATTTTTTCAAACAAGGCCAGAGAAAATTAATTTATTCATGAATTATGCATAATTAAACCCTTTTTTGGGCTTTTTGGGAAATGTGTGTACCTTTTGTTTTTTCTTAATTTCTCAAAAATAAGACAGTTTTTTACATTCGGTTTTCGGTAATGGACTAAAAAATAATGAGAACATTGAATATCAAGCACAAAAAAGTGCTGTTTTTGTGTTTAATATGCAATGCTCTCTTTTTTTTTCATAATTACGTAAAATTTTGAAAAATACTGAGTTACCTACAAAAAAAAAAACAATTTTTTTAATTTTGACTTTGAAATTTAATTTCTTAAAAACTATTCTTTTAAACAAAGTGATTTAAAAACCAAATTTAAGAATGGAGTATTAGGTTAGGTTAGGTTGAAGTGGCTGCCAGTTGTGAAGAGTGACACACTTAGACCATGAGTTGGTCCATTGTGACACCACATGAATATAAAAAACCCTTTTCCTCACTCGGTGAACCAATTACTGGAGCTTCTTATGAAGCGTAAAAGACTGCCTATGTCTAAGTCTGATAGATCACTAGGATCATTGAAGTAAAAATCACCAAGGTGAAGTCTTCGTCTATGAGATAGAGCAGAGGGCACGTGCATAGGAGGTGAGGGATTGATTCTATCCCTTCCTCATCCAAAACAGTTTCTGCAAAAATCATTAAGGAACACGCCCAGACGCGTTGCGTGCTTTCCTATAAGACAGTGTCCGGTTATAACACCAATCATAGAGCTGATGTGCAGTAGCATAGCTAGGGGGGGCAAAGGGGGTGGTCGCCCCGGGCGCCAGGAGTTAGGGGCGGCAAATCGGAAAATCGTCTTCGTTGTTCATGGGATGTTGTAAACCAATTAGCTACAAAAGTTTTTTTTTGTGAAAATTTTATTAAATTTTTATCAAAAAACATACAATTTTTATAGTATTCAAATTTGTAGGGGCGGTAAAATCACTTTCGTTGTTCATGAGAAGTTGGAAATAAACAATGCAATCAATTTTTATTTTTATTTTATCAAGAGGGGCGCAAATCATCATCGTTGTTTATTACAGAAGTTGGAAATAAACAAAAAAGTATTACTTTTTTTAGTTGAAAATTCTATTACAAAATGTGATGCTTTTTTATTTCCAGCTGAGGTAGGTCAGCGGGGTCCAGGGTCTACCGAAGAAAGCAAGAAAAACTCGGTCAATAGATTGTTCAGGAACTCCAGTTCCAAGCTAGTTATTGTTTATTTACTATGTTTTTTTTTACAATTTTTTTTTTCTTTACTTAATATAAGTTAACATAATATTTCATATAAATTAACGGCGGGATTTCGGCGGAGTAGGCTTTGGACAGCGAAGGTTGGGATGAATTCCCTAGTCCAAGCGTACGACGGTGGTTAAGACAGCGAAGGTTGGGATGAATTCCCTAGTCTTAACTATTTCGGCGGAAGAGGCTTTGGACAGCGAAGGTTGGGATGAATTCCCTAGTCCAAGCGTACGACGGTGGTTAAGACAGCGAAGGTTGGGATGAATTCCCTAGTCTTAACTATTTCGGCGGAAGAGGCTTTGGACAGCGAAGGTTGGGATGAATTCCCTAGTCTGAGCTGGATATAGGAAGAGGAGAGCGGGGGGGGGGGGGTTTTTCACGGCAAAAGCCAAAAAGTTGTGAAACTCCTACCTGGTAGTGACAACCAGCAGTGTGTTTCTATTAGTGCGTAACTAATAATTGTGGGTGAGATTATTTTTTTTACCGAGTACTCGAAATTGGTACTGTGATTCTGGCAAGAAAAACGTACAATTTTTCATATTGTTCAATATCACTATGCTCATTATAGAAGTAGGTAATAAACACAAAAGTTAATTTTTAAAATTAACAAATCTTTCAAATTTAGAAACAAAATGATGGCTTTCGTAATGACCATTCTCTTTTGTAGCCTTACATATAGGTACGTGTCTGTTGATTCCCTCAAATTAGAGATCAGAGGGGTTGATCTTTCTCAGAAAATTTTTCGCGTTAGATTTGAAAAAAAAAAAATGCTGTAGATTGAATACTTTCGCAGATGATTTGTTTTTGTTTTTTTTAAATAAATATTATTGAAACAAAACTGATAAATGAATAAAAATAAATAAAATATTACATTCGTTTTTTTTTTTAACATAAAACCAGCAAACAAAAAAGCTCTAAATAATACATAATGGCTGAATTCAACACAAAGATATAAACAAAAAAATTTGAGTTTTTTTTGCGAAGATTAATTTCTTTCTCGTTAAATGAAATGCAGTTATGTAGATTTTGCAGCAGATTTATTTTGAGAAAAAATGCATTAGATCAACAATCTACTACAATTACAGTGAAGTAATAACTCTGTTATCAGACACTCAGTAGTGACTTAGCAGTGGCTTTGACCCTCTCATGGTTCATGATCATTAGATCTGAGAAATATGAACAGTATGCAATTTCTCAGTTTTGCTGTCGAGTACTGATGAAGCAATAGGTGGTCTCACCCAGTAAAATCTCACCGAGCGCTCAATATCAAGTTGACGTAGGCGGAATGTTTTGGTGGAACAAGATTCCCTGTTCAATCGTACTGAAATTATGGAACCAAAATTTTAACTTTGCTTTAAATATTAAAATGTTAAAGCACAAAACTTTATAAAATGAATGAAAAATACTAAGATCAATTTATTTTTCCTGTTTATCAACATTTAACTTCTATTTTGTATTTTTGGTATCATTTTTGTATTTGCCCATCGCCAATAAATCGCAATTTGGCTTTCAAATGAACAGTTTTAGCTGAGAAAGAATATTGAGAAATGAATCCAAAAAATTTTAGTCTCAGTAATCTCTGAAGAAAATCTCAGTGCTCAGGTGAGATTTTTTGTCCCACTTTTAAAATCTCTGAGCTCTCAGAGATTTTATTTGGTGAGACACACCTAATGAACAATTATGAGCTTCACTATTTTTGGACGAAAGGAAACACTAAAAAATTTCAAGTCTCATGTGCCTATATTATATATAGTCGGTTTAAAGTTAAATCTCAGTAGGTCAGAAACAAAACAAATTCATTCAGCAGATATTGCGGCAAATTGGCGTGTATCAATATTTCGCAGAATGTAATTCCTTGCATTTAAAAAAAATATTTTCAAATTTTGTCTGCAACTTTAAGACCGATGATATGAAGGTATATATCACAAAATTTCTTTATAAAGTATTGTTAGACCGAAGGGGCGGCAAATATCCTAGCTACGCCACTGCTGATGTGCAATCTACTAAGAGATATCAAACACTTCGATCGCTTTAAATCCATTACTGGCCAGATTTGTTTTGTTGCCAAACAAGTGGTGATATCGTTCCACCTAAGGTTTGTTCTCTCTAATGCATCTTGCCTCAGCAAAAGTTTGCAAGTAGCGATGGGTATACCTGTATCTGCCTTGGTAGGTAGAAGAAGTAGAGTTGATCCACTTTTAGCGAGCTCATCGGCCTTACAATTACCTGAGATGTCCCTATGCCCCGGCACCCAACACAGGTGAATGTTAAACTGCTGCACCATCTCCAGCAGAGATGAACGGCAATTAAGGGCTGTTATAGAGTTAGTCGAGACCGATTCCAGGGATTTGATAGCTGTTTGACTATCCGAGAAGATGCGGATATCTGTAGTTGATATCACGTTTTCTTTCAGCCAAGATAGGGCTTCTTTAATCGCCATAAGTTCCGCCTGGAACACGCAACAATGATTAGGAAGACGGAATGAGAGACTTAATTTTAGTCTTTCTGAGTACACACCGCCACCCACCCCTTCATCAGTTTTCGATCCATCCGTGTAGATATGAACCGATTCATCATCCAAGAAAGCCATGTCCTCCCAGAGGGTTCTAGAAGGAATGGTGACTTGAAAGTTTGAACCGAATTGAGGTTTTGGGATGGTGTAGTCAATGTGACTAGGAAGTGAGAAGTGTTGGTCCATTGTGAGGAAGCTTGTAGGTGTATGGCCGTATTTTCAGCCACCTGTTTGCTAAAAATATCGAGGGGCGTCAGATATAGGAGAACGTCTAGAGCAGCAGAGGGTGTCGTACGAAGCGCACCACTTATACATAAACAAGCCGAGCGTTGTATTTTGCTTAGTTTTTTCGCAGTTTACCGCTTTATCTTAGCCTTTTCAAAGCATTTTGTAAGAGTTCTTTTAAGGTATTAGGAAGCTTTCCTGATACGGCAATTGCAACATCATCCTAATAGGCAATCACTCTGTAGCCCTCCGCTTCCTGGCATGTTAGCAGCTCATTTACCACCAAGTTCCAGAGAAGAGGAGATAGGACCCCGCCTTGTGGCGTACCTCTACTGACAGACCTTCTAGCATAAAAGCCGCCCAGTTTTGAGTTGATGACCCTGCTAGTCAGCATTTGGTTAATCAATTCACCAAGCGAACCATCTACCTTCAGGGATGACAGTGCAGATGCGATTGCAGATGTGTGGACATTGTTAAAAGCGGCTTCTATATCTAAGAACCATGGTGTACTCTTTATGATGGAGGGAATATTCTATGGATCGTACTAGAGTTTCCACCGATTTCTCTTTGCAGTTAGCTTGTTGAGCAGTGGATAGTAGCTGCATGTCTATGCTAGTACGTAAGTGGATATCAATCAGACGTTCAAAGGTTTTAAGAAAGAATGATGATAGACTAATAGGTCTGAGGTATTTCGGGCTTACTTGGGAACATTTACCAGCTTTGGGTATAAACACAACCTTTACTTCTCTCCAGGACAGGGGAATGTGGACCAGTGTTAAGCAACTGGTAAAGATAGACTCCAGAATTGGTTAAATCATATCTCTATTGATTTGGAGTTTGGCTGGTAGTATACCGTCTGGTCCCGCAGATTTGTAAGGCTGGAAGCTGCGTTGAGTGCCCAAAGCAGCCTGTCCCTATAGTAATCAGACCTTGTGGATAGCTTGACTTCATATCAGACCGTAAATGGTCGAAGCTATTAATATTTTGTGAGCTACCAGGGAAATGAGTATCTAATAGCAGGTTAAGCGATTCTTCGCAGGAGTTATTCCACGAGCCATCAGCATTTTTAAAGCAGCTTGGCATTACTGGATTTGTAGAGAGATTTTTTTTTAGCCTAGATGCCTCTGAAGTTTCCTCTATTTTTCCACAGAAAATTCTCCCGGAGGATCTCTTTGACTTTCTCAACGCTTTCTTATATAATTTGAGGGTTACCTTATAGGATTCCCAATCTGACACTTCACGAGTGCTTTTAGCTCGATTCAAAAAGAGACTCACTTCTGTCATTGATATCAGTACTTCCCCATACTATATCATGGGAGTTTGAATCTCTCTCAATGATGAGGCATATCTCCTGCCGTTCTGCATTCGCGATCAGTCTTTTCAGTGTTTCACCGGGGAGAGGGCCGAGATGGTCATGGCCCAGATATGCCGACACTAGCCAGTACGTCCCATTGGCCGTTTCAAGCCTAGCGGCGGTGATATCTCTATTGCTGAAACCAGGGAGTAAACATACATTAGTGCTACGCTTAACTAGTATGCAATATCTGGGGTCACGTTTATCAGACGCATACAGTACGTAGTATCCAGAGTCCCCTTACTATGGATTTAACAATCCACAGTTCTTTGATCAGGACAATATCTTCACCATACCTGGATAAACGGAGAAGAAGGGAGGCCGAAGCCTTAATGGAGTGTTGGAGGTTAATCTGATGGATTAACTGCAGCATTTTGGCTCAAATCAGGCAGATCAGCCTCGACCACGGTGTCATCCGAGTGTCCGAAGATGAACCCAAAAGGTCATCCTCACACAAGGGAACGAGGTTAAGGATGTCTTCAGTCTCCATATCGATCAGACTGTCGACGTGTGGAGAGGACCGAACCGTGATCGAGGATGACCTGGATTCCTCATCACCCATCGATGGAAAGGTGAAAGGCAGGGTCCTCTCCCACAGATACAGCCTCGTTGTGTCAACCTCGTCTTTTTTATATACCTTACGGGAGATCGTATCAAACCCATATCTTATCATGTCTTTGGTCTGCGCCAAGGGGAGCAGGGGAATCCATGACCTTCCAGCCATGAGTCGGTAATGAGAGGTTACTGAGCTTGACTATCTGGACTATTTCCTCCATACAAGACGGCTCGGCTGCCTTGGGAGCTTATATTTTGTAAATAAGTTGTCTAGAGCCTAAAAAATGACATAAAATTTTTGGAAATCCACCCACTGCCACACGTCTTTTTCTTATATTTGAGCTTTCTCCTTCATACATACGTTGCTTTAGAAAGCTGACATTTTGTAAATAAGTTGTCTGAACTTGAAAAGAAACATACAAAATTTTAAGAAATCCACCCACTGCCACGCCTACTTTTCTTGGATTTTAGTTTTATCCCTTCTCAGTTTATTTCAGAGGGTTTAAATTTTTGTCAATAAGCTGTTTAAAGCCTACGTTACCTACATATGAAATTTTAAGAAATCCACCCAATGCCACACCTACTTATTTAAGAGCAACATTTTATAAGTTGTTGCCTAGAAATTGAAATATTTATTTTCATATAAATGTGGAGACATTTATCTTTACATAATGCGAAAATATGATAGATTTCTACAAAATAAATTTAGTTAAAACTTTTTTATTCAAAAAGATGCTTGTTCTTAAGTTTTTTTTCAATAATAAAGTGTGCAGTAAAATGAGTCACTATAAAATTATTCCGATTTTCTAATATATCTATTTTTTAATTCAAGAATCACAATCACAGGTTAAACTCATCGTAAATTGCTAATCACAGTCACAGATTTACCTGTGATGGAAAAATCACGAGTTACGACTTAGCTCATCTCTGCGCGCCACTGAAGCCAGATGTTCTGCTCAATCCCAATGCAGGTTTTGTTGTTTATCAATTGTAACAGCGACTGAATTGCAAGGTTCATGGTTCGCTCCCAGATGATGGCAAAGAGTTTTTCAATTAATACGAGCATAACCGCATACACGCATAAGCACCACTAAAGGAGTCTGATGATCGAGGTGGCTCTCGTGAAATAGCTACAACTCCAGCCTATATATTTGGTGGTAACACACGCAGGTTGTTGTTGTTCATTAAAAATTATTCAATATAAACCGATAATTGTTTTCCATTTTTACTTGCGATATATGTAGGTACCTACTATAGGGCAAGTTTTGGATTCGTGCTAAAAAAAAGTTTCGAGATAACAATCAAACATGACATTACGATGATAGAGAACACGAAAAAAGTGAGTGGCACAATTCTGTCTGTCTGTCTGTCTGTCTGAGTACCTCAACCTACATCCTAAACCACTGAAGCGATTTTCTTAAAATTTTGAACTTAAGGGTTTTTTATAACTCTCCAGAGGGGAAATTGAATTTTATTTTTAGCTCAAAAAATAAAGGGTAGGGTAGAGCGGGGCTAGTTGGACCACTTTTTACTTGAAGTCTCATAACTTTTTACCTATTCCTTACATAACAATGAAAATGGATTTAATGGAAAGAATGTAACTTCGGCTTCTTAAATAAATTTGATAAGATTTAAAATATTTTATAGCAGTAGAAATAGATTACTTTAAGTGCACAAAGTCCAAGTGGTCCAACTTGCCCCAATAGCGGGGCCAGTTGGACCAGTTGGTGGGGTAAGTTGGACCAAAGCCTAAAAAGTGGAAAAAGGAGCTTTATTAAGGACAAAAGCACTGTTAGTTTGAACTTAATTTGATCCCAAACTATAACTTAATTCAAAGCACAACATAAGATAACGTAAATGACCCCATGGCACCATGAACAGTAATAGAGAATCTTGTATGGGCCTGATTTCAGCAGGAATGGCATTGCACCCACTCCTCGTCGGGTTAAGTCTCAGAATATGCTTCCATACACATCGATAATGTCATACAGCCATAACATTCTTCTTCCTCTTTGGAACTTTATCTGTTCAAAAATTTTCATACTATTTTCCAATATAAAATATTTATTTTTAATTCAGCGGGGCAAGTTGGTCCGCCTGGTCCAACTTACCCCACACCTAGCTTGATGAATATATTCCCTCACTTTGCAAACAACACTTAGAATTCTTCAATTTCAAAAATGGAATGCAAATATTCAATAACAGAACTCACAAAATTAGTATACTTTGTTAAAAAAAATCCGATGTTTTCATCACGATAACACAAAAAGAAACAAATTCGTTTTCTTTACTTTTGTACCCAAAAAACACATATTAGCGTGTGGTTCTCCTTTGGCAGAAGAAATCCACCTTAAACCAGTTTAGCACGTATGATTTAGTAACAATGCTTCATTCGTGTATGATCATCTTCATTTAGCTCTTGTGGTTTCTGAGTTATTCGCGTGGTCCAACTTGCCCCGTGGTCCAACTAGCCCCGCTCTACCCTACTTGCGATACAACCGTGAAGGAAAAGCTTATTTATCTTAAAAAGGGCTCCAACGATAAATCAGTGTATTACTGTAGATATGGTGTACTTTTAAGTAGGAAAAAGAATTACCAAAAACATTAATTAACGGTACCTGTCATATAACGGTTTTTTTTGATTTTCGGTTTTCTCATTAACCGCTCATTTGATTTCAATAAAAATTTGTTGCTCAAAAGTTTTGTTAGAATATAAATAATACGGCATACCAAAATTTTGGTAAAAATGAATTTTGAATTTTTAAAAAAATATTCCAAATTTTTTTATTGAAAATTCAATATTTCAAAAACGGGTAGATGAATTGTTTTGAAATTTCAGTTTTAAATGCATATTAATATATACTCAAAATTGGCATACCAAATTTTTTTTTGAGAAATGTTACAAAAATTTTATATATAAAAAATTTATTTTTAAGAAAACGGCTCCAAAGATTTAAAAATTTTTTTTTGCATATATTCATATTTGTTCAAGTAATCAAATGGCATACTTTTTTTTAAACTCTAAGTAATTTATCAGAGTGTTTATACAATTAAAAGAAAGATTTAAATGCTTTTATACTTTTTCTATAATTACTTGAATATTTTTTAAAGTTCTTAAGTCTCACACAACTTGAACATAAGAGCAAGTACGTGCGATCCAGTCGTGCATTTTATTTTCTATTGCATCGCAGTTCGTGCAGAAGAGGGGCTATTTTTTTATTTTTTTGCACGAATACAAATCAGATTAAAATCATATTAAAGATACATTATTTGTTGTAAAAGTATACGTAGGTATACATACGTTTTTTTTTTTTTAATATTTTCTTACCGACAAAACCTTCCATAATACTTAAACTAATTGCCACTTACGTCAGTCTCCATTAAGTACTGTAACAATAATTAATAAATTCCTACAGCAAAGAAAAAAATCATTTTGTATGTGTCAAATACAGTTAAGATCCCGCAGTTATCTATAACAACATATCCCAAAAGGTGCAATCCTTCAATAATACATACCTACCCACTTTTACGTAACTCTTAAGGATAAAACCAATTTCTATTGATTTAATTATTATTATTACTTTGCCAAAATTGTTTCGGCTTTGGAAATTCCATCAGAAACGTGCTCAATGAGCAATCGAAATTTTATTAATCAATCATAATCAAGGCGAAAAAGATGAAATAAACCATGGGGTCCGCCACATCATAATGACTTCTAATATTGAAGGTGATTTAATTGAGTTCCATTTTTGCGAATGAAACTTTTGCTACAAAAATGTGTATATTGCAAGGAATAATTAATATTTTTATTCTTAATTGTCTTTCAATTAAGAACAAGATGTTGTTATAGAAATTAATCATCTTTAGTTTAAGCTTTAAGGTTTTTATGTATAAGTTCTTCTCGTTCTGTCCAATGAATTGGTCAAATAATATACAAATTTAAAAAATAACTATATTTTTGTAATGACAACATAAGTGCAATCTTTTAAAAATATTGTAATAAAGAAAATTGACAAGTACATTGGCTATGGCCAGGAGGAAGTAGGTTTAACAATCATTTTATGTTTTCTTAACAGTCTGCTTTAGAAAGTATGTGCACCTGGAATTTAATGAAGTTATCATGAAGCGTGTGCCTGGGCAAACTTTTTTTACAATGCTAAAATATTCCTTATTTACACTAAACAAAAAGAAAGTTTCATCTAATTTTCAAAACCTTTATGTTAATTTCCCTGAACCCTAGAATTATTTGCCTGATCCTTTTTGTCATAAGAAAATTGTCTTGTCTCGATAACCGGTAATAATATGTAAATTTAGCTCGCTATGATCATGATAATTCGCCACAATCTGAGAAAGGGACCCTTTCTGTCCATTCGTGTAACCAAATTGGCTCTGACATCTTTTTTCTTAACGCCTGAATAGAAATGTAAACACCGGATAAGAGTCGCATAACAAAAGGGTTTATATAAGGGTCAATTGTTGGCTGTGATTGTATACTGTGTACCAAAAATAGTGAACCCTATGATAAAGTTTATGTGTGAAGATTGTGTTCAATACATACACGACGTGGATTTAATACTTAAAGAAATGCAAGAGTCAGTAACAAAGAATAGCTGTTATCTGAAAGAGTATAAACTAGACTTTGAGGAATGTCTCAAGAGAAGTGAAAATGAAATAAAAATGTTGCTTGAATCCATTGAGTCGAGTTATATGGAACGACTAGATTCTATGAAAATTGCTCAAGACTCATGTGCAATGAGTGTAAACGAGTTAAAAAAAATAATCAACTACAGTGAAGTGTTAAAAATTCAAACAGAGAAAATATGCTTAGACGTTAATAAAGCAAGTGAAAATATTCAAAGTGTTAAAGAAAATATTGACACCCAAATAAAAAATAGTGCAGCATCAATATCTGAATCTGTAATAGATCTTAAAAGTGAAATAATTTCCAATAGAAAAGAAGATTCAAACGGGATGGATCAATGCTTAGTAAAAAGTGTAAACATATTATCGGAATCCGTAAATCAAATGAAAGCTGAAATAAACAAAAAAAACCAAACTGAAAATATTAAAAAGAGAAATAATAATAAATTATTTTCTGAGGTTTTGAAACAAAACCAACCATCTGTAATTGTTTATCCGAGAAAGGAACAAGAATCTAACGAAACAAGAAAAGAATTGAAGTTAAACGTTGATCCTTCTGAATTAAATATAAGTGCAGTAGTAAATAAAAACAAGGGTGGTATAGCTATAAAATGTGCTGACAAAAACTCTACAGAAAAATTAAAAAGTGTAATTGAAAGCAAAATGAGTAAAGATTATCAAGTTGAAATGCCCGATATGGTTAAACCAAAGGTTTGTGTGATGAATGTGGAAAATGATGAAAATCAGGATGAAATATTGAATACAATTCTTAAGCAAAACCCAGAACTAATAAACAGTGAAATGAAAGTTTTGAACATTTTCAAAAATAAAAATAAATGGAGAAATTTGAATGTCGTTATTGAATTAAATAGTGAAGGTTTTCATAAAATACTAAACATGGGTAAAATTAAAGTAGGATGGGTAAAATGTACCGTAAGAGAATTTTATAATTTAACAAGGTGTTTTAATTGTCAAGGTTACAACCATAAATCAAGTAACTGCAAAAACAAAATAGCTTGTATAAGGTGTGGAGGTGAGCACAATGTTAAAGATTGTGATAATATGGCTCCAAAGTGTATTAATTGTACAAAAACAAATGAGTTACTCGGGATGGATACCAAGTGCGATCATGAAGCTAGAGATAAAAACTGTCCAGTTTATGTGCGTAAATTGAAAGTGCTCAAGGAACGAATTCAATACTAGCAACTAAGTTGCTTGTATTTCAACGCGCAAGGATTGATAAATAACTTCAACCAAGTAGAGGCTGTGTTAGTTAATAACAAATTTGATTTAATTGCTGTTTCTGAAACCCATTTAAAAAGTGATATTAATAATAGTGAAATATACTTGCCAAACTATACAGTTGTGAGATGTGATTCCACCAGTAGTCACACAGGCGGGGTTGCAATATTTATTAAAAAATGCTTAAAATTTAAAATATTGAGTAGTATTCATATAGAAATGAAAACTTGGTGTCTATGTATAGAAATATCCTATAGTGAAAAAGCTGAAGTGATTGCAGTTTTATACAGATCCCCTAATAGTTCTGAATGTGATTTTTGTGCTCTTTTTGCTGATTGGTTAGATCAGAGAATTATTTCTAACCCTAATATAACTATTATGGGTGATTTTAACATTGATCTTTTGCATAGGTATACCTATGAAAAGAAAATACAAGAAATCCTAGTAGACAATAACTGTAAACAAATTATAAACAAACCAACAAGAATCACAAATACATCACGAACCTTAGTTGACTATGTTATTACACCCACCGACAAATCTATCTGGGCCGATACCGTTGACGAGTTAAAAATAAGTGATCATGAATCTCTATTAGTGAAAATACCTGTTAGTAAAACAAATGTAACTAAACTCATGAAAACCATTCAAGTGTTTAAATATGAAAAAAATGCTTTTAAAACAATTTTACAAAACCAAATTGAGTGCCCAGTGAATAACTCTAACGATTTATCAATAAAACTGAAAGAATGTCTAGACAACAGTGTACGGGAAATGACCATTACCAAACGTTTATACCCACGTGAAAATGAATGGTTCACAAGTGAATTGAATAACTTTAAAAATTATAAGATCCGTTGTTACCAAAAGGCTTCTATATTCAATCTCTCTGAAGATTGGATTGAATACCGTAGAGCTAGAAATCTTTACAAATATAAACTACAGCAAGCCAAAACAAACTACACGTGTAGTAAAATTAACCGATGTTCAAGTCAAAAAGAAATGTGGCGAGTTATAAAGGCTTTAGTTTTAAAAAAAGAAAAAGAAGAAATTAGTGAAGTCCAATTTGAAAATGGAAAAGAAACTGATAATTTGATTATAGCAAATAAACTAAACTCCTATTTTATAGGTAGTATAAATGAAATAAGTAACTCTATAAATTCAAGAAACTTGGACATCAATTGTTTGACAGAGTTGTCCACTTCATTTCTATTTAAAACAATAAATCTTAATGAACTAAGTATAATATGTAAAAAAATGAATAAAAAAAATGATCCCTCAAATTTAAACATACAAATAATTTTAGACTGCTTTGATTTGATTGGTCCCTTATTGTTAACAATTATAAATGATTCTTTCCAACAAGGCGTTTTTCCAAATAATCTGAAAGAATCTATAATACTTCCTATACCTAAAGAACATAATAACATTAACTGTGATAAATTTAGACCCATTAACATGCTATCAATTTTAGAAAAAATTATAGAAAAAGTGGCCCATGGACAACTATTTAAATATGTCTCGGATAATAATATTCTTATACAGAATCAATCGGGATTCCGCGCAGATCACTCTTGCGAAACAGCTCTTAATTGGCTGATAATGACCTTAAAAACGCAGAGGCATGACAAAAATAAAATCATTTCAGTGTTCTTAGACTTTCAAAGAGCTTTTGAAACAATTGATAGATCATTACTTCTTATAAAACTGAACAAATACGGTATTAAAAACAGAGAATTAAATTGGTTTCAAACATATTTAAGTAACAGGACTCAAAGGACTAAAATTAATCAGTGTTTATCTAACAGTGAAAATACTTCATTCGGTGTGCCTCAAGGGACAATATTAGGTCCACTTTTGTTTTTGATTTACATCAATGATATAGGTAAAGTCCTAAACCACTGCACAATTTCATTGTTTGCAGATGATGCTCTTTTATTTGTCTCGGGAAAAGATACACAAATAATAACTAATAATTTAAACCACGACATAATCAAAATCTGTGAATGGCTGGACATGAATAAACTTAAAATTAATGTAAACAAAACAAAATGTATGGTTATAAACGCTGATTTCGAAACTAATATTCATATAAACAACAATAAAATTGAACAAGTGAATTCGATAAAATATCTTGGTGTTGTCATAGATGATAAACTTAACTTCAATAGTCACCTTGAGTACATTGTGAAAAAAATATCGAAGAAAGTAGGATTTTTAAAAAGAATACGCAAAGTTATACCAATAATGTGCGCAATTAACATTTACAACACGATTATCAAACCACACTTTGAATTCTGCTCAACTATTTTGTACATGGGCAACACAAGTGACATCAATAGACTCCAAAAACTCCAGAATAAAGCGATGAGAATCATCTTGAAATGCAGTTTTTATACACCAATTAATGTTATGCTCTCTTGCTTACAATGGCTTAATATCAAACAGAGGATAACTTACAACGCAGCAATATTTGTATTTAAAATTAAAAATAAAATAGTACCTGATTATTTATGTTTAAACTTAAATTTAGTGCAAGAAACTCAACCTCATAACTTAAGAACAAATAATAATTTTCGATTGCCTTATTATAGAGATGCCAGAACACAAAACATGATCATGTATAAAGGGGTGAAACTGTTTAACGATTTACCTAGTGAAATTAAAAATGAGCCAAACTTCCATAATTTTAAAAGATTGTTAATAGCTTATATTAAGTTGAATTGGTGATTTTACATGTGTTATTTTTCAACTATAAGTTGCTTTTTTGCATTTAGATATTTATATAACTTTTATGTAACTAATTTTATATAAACTTTAAGATTTTATATACCTAGTTTATTAAACACTTTTGTAGTAGGAAATAGTAAATTTATACTAAATAAACGAATACATACATACAAAAAATGAAAGAAAGCATTTTTTTTTCTCAAGATAAACAAAGAGGGATGATTTCAGTGTCGACAATGTTATTGCTTAAAATGAAAAACAGATGCATTTCATATTGAATTTAAGTATGTACCTGTCATTGAGAATAAAATAAAGTTCACTTTAAGCCTTACCTATGTATATCAAAACATAGCGCTGGGAATTTCGGAAAAAAAACTTTTTCTTCGAATCGTAACTTTGAAGCAAAACACTAAATCGAATTCTGATGTATAATAAATTATTCCTGTATGCATGTTAAGCGGCTTCGTTTCGCATAAATCAACCTTTGACATTGCACACACACACACACACAGCACACAAGCTCTACAGCAGGACAATCTTGAAGGATATACGAAAAATTGAACGAAATTGGATTTTCATCCACTTTAACATACACACGGCTATCTTCTGACACTTTTGCCTTATCGGCAAAATACCTTCACTTGACTGGGATAAGTTAAGACTGTCGGATAGTCAGTGTTTAAAATTTCATCATAGAGTCCATAAATTTCATCTGGCAGATTTCACATATCCTTTAGTGGATTACAACAGAAAAAAAGGTATGTATATCATTTTTGGTGGTATTTATTTGATAGACTTTTTGTTTGCCCAAAGAGGATAGTAGATATTTTGTCTTATCATATTTATAGGTACAATAATCTTTACATTGGAGATAAGTCAGAAATGATACTTTAGCTAAGTGATGGGTATACGATTGTAACAAATCCTTATACAGGTTAAGATCTTTTGAAGTCCATTTTAGCATTTTATAAAATGTTAAAACGAATCTACAAAGTTTTTGAAGACTACTAGGAAAAATGTTACTTAAAAGTACTATATAATAATTCAAGGGCTTTAATTATTGATTGTCGTTGTTTAAGATACTTAAAACCGAAACGCTACTAATTTTTCAATTTGATTTGGTATAACTCGGAAACTTAACAAAATTTGACTACTCAGCTCTTCAAACTTTTTGTAAAACTCAAATTTCCTATCGGAATGGATTGGCTTGGAAATTTTACAGACAAATTTCAGCAGAAAAAACTATACAAAAACCAACAAACTAAAAATCGCAAAATCAAAGATTCATACATTTTAACTAAATTGCACATAACTTTTCTTGGAAAAAAGATAGCCTGAAGACGTGCGCAACTTAACAAAGGAGAGGCTCAAAGCTTTAATCCTTTAATATGACATGTTTAAAATGTCGACTAAAGACATAAAGATATTCAAACTTTACCATTTCTTATAATTTTTCCCATAGAAACAAACTTTTTAACATTTCGGCTTGATCATCTCCTTTGTTTTAATATTGAATTTTATCTATACTTTAGCCCTTATTTGCTCTAAAAAAATTATGCGCAATTTAGTAAACAAAATAATAGAAATCTTTGATTCAATTTTTTACTTGCGATATATAGCTACTATATATGGCAAGTTATGCATTCGTAAAAAAATCGAACTGAAGATTTTATTTATTTATTTATTTATTTATTCATCTACGGATATAAATCTTACAGATTACTAACAATTCAAAAACAGTAGGTACATAATATATACATATATTCATAGATATCTAAAGCTTATGTAAAATATTTTGTAATTTTATTTTAAATTCCAGTCTGTTTATTGAGAGATCAAGCTCATTACAAATTGAATTGAAGAGTTTTATACATCTAGAAAAAGATTCATTGCAACCATAATTGTATCTTTGTCTTGGATTTTTTTAAACTGACGTACACGCAAATTTCTTTCCGGAATATAGACCTCAAAGTAGGTAAGAATTGATGGACACTTAACACGATATGAAAATACATCATGCACAAACAATATACACTGACCGTCTTTTTTCTAATGAATCAAGTCCAATCAAGGCACACCTAGATGCATATGAAGGGGAATCAATTCCCCACCTCAGCTGTCTGACAAAAAATCTTATAATAGCCTTTTGAACTCTTTCAATACGGGTTATCCCAATAGAAGAAGAAGGACACCATACAATTGAACAATACTCAAGAATAGGACGGACCAAAGACATGTAAACAGATTTTAAAGCATAAGGGTTAGAGAACTCATTGCAGTTTCGCTTAACGAAACCAAGCATTGAATTTGCCCTTGCTATAATATAGTCTACATGTAACGAAAACGACAACTTTGGATCAAAAATGACTCCAAGATCACGAATCTCAGATTTGCGATCAAGAATTTGGTTTAAGATTTGGTAGTTGTGTATCGTTGGAGCTAAAGTACGATGTGCCGTAAAAACATTACATTTTTTTATATATAAAGAAAGAAGATTTCTTTCACACCAGACAGATAAAATATTTAAATTATTTTGAAGATTTTGATGATCAATTATATTTTGTATGCATAGATATATTTTTATGTCATCAGCATACATCAAACATAAAGCATTCTTAAGAAGAAATGGGATATCATTAACGAATATATTAAAAAGAAGTGGCCCAAGGTGACTTCCTTGAGGAACTCCAGATGAAACTTTAATGATACTAGAGACAAAATTACCTAGTTTCACACATTGTGTTCTATCATCAAGGTAGCTGGATATCCATTTCAACATCAAACCATGAATACCAAAAACTTTAAGCTTAGTAATAAGAGTTGAATGACAAATTGAGTCGAAAGCTTTAACAAAATCTGTATAGATAGTGTCAACCTGGTGCCCAGATTCAAAGGAATCGGTGACATATCTACAGAAAAGCATGAGATTTGTTGAGGTGGATTTACCTGAAATAAATGCATGCTGTTCAACACAAATATGTTCTTTTATATTAAACAATAGATGATCTTTGACTATAAGTTCAAATACACGGTAATCAACAACCAAATTTTTTGCAGCGGATTTGTATATAGGACTTACGTATGAGAATTTCCATTGATTGAGAAATATTAAAGAATTTATTAAAAATTATCGTAAGTGGCAAAGCTAACGTGAATTGGCATTGCTTAAGGACAAAAGATGGAATTCCATCAGGTCCAGGATTCAAGCTGGATTTTAAAGTTGAGATACCATCAAGTATATCACATTCAAAAAGATTTAGCATAGAAATATTAGCATTACTGATGGAATGGTTTTCAGTTTGGTGAATATTTAATGCTGAATGGTCCACATAAACCGATTTAAAGAATTGAGAAAAAAGTTCACATGAACTTTGTAAATCATTTGATGTTTCACCATTGTACTCCATATTTTCCTGAAGAGCAGTAGACCTTTTTTTATTATTTAAAAAAGTCCAAAAAGCTTTTGGATCACAAGAAATGCGGGAGTGAATATTCAGTACATATTGTCTGTGTAAATATTTGTTTAGAAAATCATATTCCTTTCGAAACTGGCAGAAAATCTTTCTGTCATCTTCGGAATTTGAAGTTCTGAATTTTGTAAAGGCTTTATTTTTAACATTTTTTAAATAAACCAAACGTTTATTAGACCAAGGAGTTTTAAATGATTTCCAAAATTTTTTTTTCCAAGACTACTTATTATTACGATAATAGGGAAGACGAAAAAAGTGGGCCTCGCAATTCTGTCTGTCTGTCTATCTGTCTGTCCGTTAAGCTACAGCCTAAATGGCTGGATTCTTTTTCTTCAAACTTGGTAAATAGTGTTTTTTTTTCATTTTTGTTAAGAACCAAAAATAACACTACCTGCCATACAATTTTTTTAGCAATTTTACATAATCAATTTATTATCAAAAACGGCTCCACAACTTTCCTTAAGAAAAAAAATCAATAAATTACTTTCAGTAAAGGCTTATACAAAAGTTTCAAAAAAATATTAATAGTACCTATGTATTGTGTACCAAAATTTAAAAAAAAAAAACAAATTTGTTTGGATATTTCGACAGCCACATGATTGATTTTCTTGAAACGCGATACTTAAGAGTTTTTTAGTACTTTCTAAAATATTTCTAGAAACAATTAAAATTTTATTGAAAAATAACGGTACCTTCCAGACAAATGTCAAAAAACCGTTAAGGAAAATATTTATTCTCAAAAACGACTCCTATGATTTTCATTTAACTTTTTCCGTATGCTAAAATTAGTACGATCTATTATCAAAAATTATAAAGTTTTACACTTAGCAACTATTAGTAGTTCCCACCTCTCATAAAGTGTTTTTTTTTTGTTTCTGAACGGATTTAGATCACTTTTTTTACATACAAATTTACAATTTGAATTTTTTTTAAGAAGAAATGTTTGAAATTTTAAATAGGGGAAATGTTTATTTTTCTCAAAAACGTCTCCAACGATTTTGATAAAAAAAAAATCAGTGCGCTACCTACTGTAGTCATGGTATATATTTTAGTCGAAAGAAATCCCCAAGAACTGTGATTATCGGTATCTGCCATATAACGGTTTTTTTGATTTTCGATTTTCTCATTAACGGCTTTCAATTCAAATTTTTAGGAAAAAGCTTCTTTGAAATGTCAATAATAATGCCTATCAAAAAAAAATAAGTTTTGGATTTTTAAAAAACTATTTTGTTTTTTTTTTTTTTTTTTTTTTTAATTCAATATTTCAAAAATGGTTAATGAATTTTTTTGAAATATGTATATTTAAATGTATTCTAATATTTTCTAAAAATGTTCATCCAAATTATTTTTGAAAGAGGACCAATTACATGTATATGAAATAACTACCCTTAAATTACTCTTACTTAGCAAAAAGTATTTTGTACATTTATTTGATAATTAAGTTTTTCACAATGGTTATCTTTCAAAATTTGAAAAAATACGATTTGATAAGTTATACTAATTAAACAAAAATAATAAAAGTAGCAGGTACACCAAAAAAAATAATATGCACGACGTGCGTCCACGTACTTGCTCTTATGTTCAGGAGGCTGAAGATTTAAGAAAACTGTCTAATCATGGAAATTATGAGAGAAAATATTTTAAAGCATTAAATACGTTATATAAATTAGCTAAAACAGCTCTTTTGATAGATTCAGGTGAAAAAAAAGAACGCCATCTTAATTCTTGGTTAAATATGATTATATGAAAAACAAAATGCCTCTGAATCAAAAGGTTCATGGTTCGCTCCCAGATGACCATGACGGCAAAGGATTTTGAATTAATACGAGCATAACCAGACTAAGCACCACTAAAGGAGTCTGATGATCGAGGTGGCTCTCGTGAAATAGCTATAACTCCAGCCTATATACTTGGTGGTATAAAACACACAAGTTGTTGTTGTTCATTCAAAAATATTCAATAAAAATTTAAAAACGTTGAAGCAGCTTTTTAAAAAATCATTTTAATATACAAATTCCATTTTCAAGGAAAAATTTTGGTATCCAAATCTTCAGTATTAATATTTGTGGATATGATCAACCCGTGAAAATTGTCAACCCGTTTTTGATATATCGAATTTTCAAAAAAAAAAAAAAAAAGATTTGAAAGTTTTTTTAAACTTAATAACGTCAAGGTAAGATTTTGAAACCAATCGGTTTAAAAATAAAATCTATTATTTTTTTGAGTTTAAATTTGAAAATTATTGTTTTTTAATATAAAAAAAATGCTTGCAATAAGTTAAATTAGGGAATAGATTTTCAAATTTAAAAATTGTCGGGGAAATAGATCTCCTTCCCACACGATTTTCTTTTTGTTTCGGTTAAATTTATTTTGTTCCGGGCAAAATTTCTAAATCCAGGGATATTCCTTAACTGTAGCCATATGTCCCGTCGAGCTTCGAGATAAATCTGGCAACCCTAAGTACCTTTATTTCCCAAGTAGAAATAGAATCTGTTGTATATTTTTGTAAGCATCCACGAACTGCAATGAAAATGACAGTACTATCGTATTGATTATCTTCGAACAAGAAATAAATAAAACATGGTAGAATATTTTTGTTTTGTTTAAAGGAATAATAACACAATAAATTATGGAAGTTACTTTGATCTACGCAGACAATTTTTTTAATTAAAAGTAAATAAATACATTGGAATGAAACAATTAGGTACGGAATGGTCACTATGGCGTATGTGGAATATTTTATGTTACAAAACTAATTAAAGATTATTATTGTCGCTGATACTGCAAAAACTCGTTTGTTCTTCATGTTACTTAAGTTGTTTCAGATTTCAGATACATACATACACTCCTCGTCAACTGAATACGCACAAATATTTTTGAATATATTTTATCCATTTTTTCCAAACAGTGATGGTTATTATGCCATCTGTTGATGGTAAAAATTTTCGTAACATATAAATAACAGAATTTCAAAGTTTTATCCAAAAACAACCGTGAGTTTTTCCTTCAACCACTTCCAAAGTGTAACTTATGCAAAGTAGAAGTTTTTTTTTGAGTCAACTGAATAGGTACAAAAATTAAAATTGGTATTGGAATGGAATGAAACAAGTTTTTGTTTAAGTTTAGTAGTGGGTACTTCCACCTTTATTTTTAATTACTTCGTAAATTCGATCCGGCATGGAATCGTATAGCTTTTTAATGTAATTTAACGAAATTTCGCTCCACGCTAATTTGATTGCAGAAATTAAGGTTTCTTTGTCTTCGAACTGACGACCACCCTCATAAACTTTGCGTACTAACCATCCCCAGACATTTTCTATGATGTTTAGATCAGGTGAGTACGGCGGCCATTGAAGCAACTGCACTTGTTGCTCCTCTATCCATGTTTTTATTATGCGCGCTGAGTGAATAGGCGCATTATCATGTTGGTAGGTCCAGTTTATGGGTCCAAAGATGTTAGAAAATTTAGGAAAATTTCTTTCCAAAATTACTTTATACCCAGCTGCTGTCATTCTTGATGTTACAACCTCGAGCTCAACTGTTCCATAATAACTGACTGCTCCCCATATCATGACACCTCCTTCACGACTATGATGGCGCTTTAAAAATATTTTTTCTTTTCTTAAGTCGTGAAAATAGAAGTTGAACCCATCAGGGCCATCGAAATTAAACTTTTTTTCATCTGAAAAAACCACGTGATACCATTCTTTTTTCCAACTCATGTGAAGTCTTGAAAAATCTAATCGCAACATTTTCCGTCTCTCGTCAAGTGGTGGTTTTTTCTTAAGTTTCATTCGTTTAAGATGGCTTGAGTTGTTGATTACTCTTAATACTGTTGAGCAACTTGCGTTTACGCCGACTTTTTGTTTTATTTTTGCCACAGAATCAGAAGAATTTGATGCATATCTTAAAATTCTTCGTCTCTCAGCTGCTGTTGTTGCTGTTTTCTTACCTCCCTTCATGTTTTTGCCGTATGCATCTTTATTTTTCAAGTAAGAATAAACTACATTAAAACTTCGGCCAACTTTATCAGCTATTGCACGTCCAGTTAGGCCTTGGTCTCTAAGTAAATCGATTTTAGCTTTTTCAACACTGTTAAGACACGTAGATCTACCCATTTTTCTTAAAATTTGAAATCAAGAATTAAATTTTACTGAAAACACTAAAATCGTTAATTTAAACTGTCAAGCACTCCAAAAAACTTATAAACAACGAAGAAAATGGCATTGTACCTATTCAGTTGACTAAAAAAAAAACTCCTACTTTGCATGTAAAACACTTTGCAAGTGCTTGAAGAAAAACTCACGGTTGTTTTTGGATAATTCTTTCGGAATTATCTGCTAAACATCTTAAGGGAATAGTTAGCATCAACAGATGGCATAATAACCATCACTGTTTGGAAAAAATGGATAAAGTATATTTAAAAATGTTTGTGCGTATTCAGTTGACGAGGAGTGTATATGTATAACATCTTTAAAACATGATTCTTGGTATATACGTACGTTGTACGTATATAGTCCCTATTCCATTTAAGCTTTAAACAACTTTCCACTGTATTGATATTAATGGTTCATCACTCCTAGGTATAATATTTATTTTCTTTAGAAATACAGGTAACCTTTCATTCATGAAATAAATTTATTGTTTTACTAGATTTCTTACGTAAAAACTTGCAACATTACACTTTATCGTCATTTTGAAAAGATTATTCTCTTACTACTACTCAAAACCTTGTGTTTGTATTTATTTGCTTTTGGCATTAGATTATAGAGGATGACTTTCCGCTGGTTTTTCTATTTCCACAGGGATTTACATGCCTTCCCCAGTGGCTTGTTTGCATACCGATTTCGATATCAAATTGATTGAATCAATATACAAGGGGATAGACAGCTATGATGACGTACAGTGATGACAGAGATGTTAAATTTGTCCCCCAATTGAAGTAAAGTTCTTGTTTGTTATTTCTTTTATTACTTGGGGGCAATGATGACTAAGAGGCAAATAAAAGTCAACGCATTTATTTGTGTTTGAAGAATAGAGGCCTGCTAGATATTTTTATTACCAAAATAGTTTACTTTGCTATATACTTAGAAATGTGTTATAAGGATATTGGTATGATATTTAGGATGTGCAAATAATATGATCTTCAGGTCAACAGCGCTCAATCCAAAATTATTTATGGTCTCAGGCTCTCAGATCAATAAAAACATAGGGGGAAGTCCCCTAGTGGCGGATACCTAATATTTTTAGGAAATAAAAGAAAAAACTAATGTTACTTTATTCATTAATAAGTTAAATCAACAAACTTCAAAAACAATATAAGATAACTTAAAACTTCTGCATATTTATAAGCCAGATTTTAATGTTGAAGGAAAAAAATATAAATTCCTTGAAGTGGCACCTCTAGTAGATACCTAGGTACCAGATGGACTTCACTTCCAAACTATAGCCATATACCTATACGTACATACAATAAGATGGAATTAATTGATGGCTAATATGCAAATAAATAGGTTGCTTCAAACTCGATAAAGCGATTAAAATTTTCGATAAAACAACTTTTACACTCCAAAATTATATTCGTTCCACTTAAATTACAGGCAATAATAATTTTACTTGGCCAACAAAACGGCCACAAGTAGTAGTATCCACGCCAACACCTGATACATTTGAAACCACAGTTAAGCACCAATCACTTGACCAAAGGAACAAGTAAAACTTCCATGCGTTTGTACATGAAGTGGAGAGCTGTGCACTTACCATCGGAAAAGCAACCATATTATTACTGGGTGCTCACATTCATCAGGGACTCTGACCATGGTTATAAATTAACCCTTTTGTTAATTGATACAAATAGGGTATATCAATTTACCCTTTGCATTCGGACGGACATGGGAGTTGGATCACCACCGGACGATGCCATCGTCGTCGTCGTCGTAGTTGGCGTGTGGAAGGTTAGGGGGCTGACGCATTTAAACACCACCTTGAATGCTTTCACCAGTTCGTTGTGGATACAGTTTAACTCAAAGACTTTTGTGTGCACTGGCTGGCTATTCGTATATGTGCTAGGGTCATTGTTAAGTTAATTAGGCCTTTTAGCATTAAAAATTCATTGAGCCTGCAGGATGGGCTCATCCTGGTTCATAAGGTTGGTTGGTTGGTGCGTGGCTGCATTTGTGCATGGCATATATAGTCTAATGAAATTAGGTTGTCTCATTTATTTGTGTAATTGCTGGCTGTTGATGTAGTAATTTGATTTATCCTATATGTTAATTACATTGAAGGCTTCATTTAAGGACAGGTGAAAAGGAAGTTCATAATTCTAAAGTGCTTTTGTGTAAAATGAATTGAAATTATGGAATTATTTCAAATTACAATATTATTGTTTGTGTAGAGGTATAACTATCTGTATCGGAGATGGATATGGGAATTATTCATGCATGGCCTAAGATTCAAATCTTCAATCCTTTTGATCATCTTCTAAAAAAAACTGTTATATCTGCATATAAGAGTTCATTACCCCTAGTACCTCATGTATGAGATACTTGCAAAAAGAATTTGTCATACCCATAAATGATCAGTAATTGGTCGAAAAATTTCAAATAGTCCTAGAAATTGGTCAGCTCTAGAAAACTTGTAATCAAGGCTTAGTGTTTCGCAAGGTCACGTGCGGGTCTGGCAACTCATTTGTGGGATACTCGCAAAAGATATTTACTATTTAAAATATCTCTAGATTGTGATAAAGGCCAACTATTTTCATTAATTGGTCAGCCATAAATTTTTATTAATTTATTAATTTTGAATGAATTTACAAAGAAATTCAAGGTCATAGCGATTTTTGGCACCTAATTTATGGGATACTCACAAAAAAGTACACCCCCTAATAGGTATCAAGCTCTATATAAAAGGTCAGCTAGTTTCAGTAATTAATCAGCTATAGATTTTTTTAATGAATTAAAAAAAAATTCAAGGTCATTGCGATTTTTTGCACCTCATTTATGGAATATTCGCAGAAAATGTTAATCACCTGAAAGGCCCTTAGATTTGCAATTGTTTTTTCTCGATAAATACATGTGGGAAATATTTTTCATGAAAATGTTTGACGGTATACATATTTTCCAATAAAAATAGATAATATTGAAAGAGAAGCTTGGTAAATTCATAAGAATTTTACAAGTTGTATGAATGAACTGCCAAAATTGGTATAAAAGATTGCGTCACTTGATATACCATTGCAAAAATTGCTTTGCAAAAGTTAATATCGTGCATTTTTTGTATAAAAAAGTTTAAAATATTCAAGGAAGGGTTTAAAAATACATTTTATTTTAAATTAATGTACTCGTACTGTCAAAAAAATAATTAGTGTAAATAACCAAAAAATTCGTATATCTTACGAAACTTTCGTGGTGCAAAACCACGAATAACTTTCGTACTTTGTACAAATTGGCTTTCGTGAATTAACAAATATCATTTTTATTGCATTCGTTTATACTACGAAACTTTCGTATTCATACAAATATTGTGAGCAAAAATTTAGTTCAATTAACGAAAGATTTTTCAAAAATTTTGTAAAATATATTCGATATGCTTTTGAATATTTTGTATATTCTACAAAATGTTTTGATTATAAATCTAGTACAAATTATTTGTACGAATATTAATGTATTTGTGTAGCCTCTTGAGAACCAGAGGCCAGGGCATAGCGACTTTTACTTCTTATGTATAGGCCCAACTATAATAGGCATAAGCAAACAACAGCTTATCTTAACTAAAGTTTAGCTAGTCAACTATAATGGAGGGGTCCTACAATTCTATGCCAAGCTCAAAAGAAGTTGATGAAACCCACTTTCATGAAAATTGGAGAACTACTCTTTGGATGAAATGTTCCTTCCCACAAGTGGAAGCATAAGATGGAATTTGATACTTGAAACTATATAAAAAATAAAAACAGATCAAATAAAGTTAATTAATTATTACATATTTTCAAAATTACTTCCACCCAATTGTCTTTCTTCACCTCCAAACACTAACAGGGTTGAAATACAAATGATGAAAATGTCTACACGTAATCACTACATAGTGAAATATATATTAAGATTGTTTTGAGTAACGAAAAATTTTGTAAATTTCCAATAACATTCTTACTCTCTATACGAAATATTTTTATATTTACTTGACTGTTCTTTTGATGAATTTACAAATGTTTTGGTTCTATTAAGAAATCATTAAGCATTTCCCCTATTTCATCCAGATTTAGTAAAATGAACGAAATGATTTGTAAATATAACTTAAATACGTTCAAAAGAAATTTACGAAAGGCCTTTCGTTAATTGTACAAATGGTTTGTAATAGAAAATTTTGGCGTTCAATTTTTTCTACGAATTATTTGTTCAGTTAACTAAATTTAGTAGAATGCACGATAAAAAGTCTTACGAAATTATTTCCTAGTGATTTTACGAAATATTTTTTTGGGTGTATGAATGGGCTCGCTACAGCTCGTAATACGGTGATAAGAAGCACTATAGGTTTCCCAAGAGAAGGATACACGCAGCAACCTGGCAATCTCCAGACGGTCGAACGGCCAACCAAATCAACCACGTGCTAATTGGTGCAACGTACGCATCGAACATCTTGAACGTGAAAACCTTCCGAGGTGCAAACGTGGCCTCTGACCACTTTCTTGTTGTGACAAATTTCAGAGCCCTACTGTCCAACGAAAAGAAAACGAAGACCGCCCAAAGGAAGAAATTCAACATTGTATGCCCCAGCGCATCTGAGAAAGCCAGAGACTACATGTGAGCAATTGACCGGAAAACTCTCTGCCGTACCCCCAGCTACAAGCGTCAACAACCAGTGGAACCAGTATTGCGACATCATTAAGGAGACAACCAAGACCACCATCGGCTATCAACCACCCAGAAAAAGAACCTGTGGTATGATGATGAATGCGCGGTATTGAAGCAGGAGACGCAAAATGCACGAATGCAAATGCTCCATCGGAATACAAGAGCAGCAAGAGAGGAGTACCGTGAAAAGAAAAAGAAAGAGAAGAAAACCCTGCGGAAGACGAAAAGAGCATCCGCAGCCCCTAAACTCAAGTATCTTGAAGACTCCAGCACAGAGATGAGTATTTACTTCATAATATGTAGTAGATCTACTTCATTAATTTATTTTTACGCATCTGCTACGTAGCAACTTATTTCTTCTTCGTTTAGTATCAGTTAAACGAAGCAGAAATTTTGCTAAAAATTGGTTAAATTGTAATAATTATGGAATTGTATTTCATTTAGGGGAAAATCTAATAGAATTAAAAACAAAAGTTAATTTTTATTTATACAAAATGCATAGCAGGTCCATGGTAAAATTTTACAATTTCCTTCTGAACTAAAACCAAAAAAAAATTTAAATAAATTCGTTTTTTGTTTCATATGTTACATATATTTTTAATTCATTATCTGCTACCCATTTTAAAAATCTACTTCGTTTTTTGAGCAAAGGAGAATAGGACAAAACTGTCTACAGGACCAATAACGACGGGACATATGCAGCAGCCTAACTCAAATCACTGTGTGAAAAAAGTTATTCTCTAATTGTTACCCATGCTCCATACATTTTATCTGTGCCAAAATTCCTTAAAACAGCGAATAAATATTTCCACACAATGATTTTTAATAAGTTGTTATGGTAACTATTATTGTTCATAAAAATACCTTTTCAACGACATACATCTTATTAGTACTGGTAAGACCAGTTTTTATACATTTTTCCCACACTTAAATGTACCAAAACAAAACCTTGGCCATAGTGACTATTGTAGCGCATAAAAATACCTTTCCAACAACATACGTCTCGTTGTTATTGGTTCCTAAACCACCATCCATACATTTTTGCCGATTGTCCTTTGTTTAACTTTCTGGGCTTGGCATTCTCATCCCTGGTCCAGCATCGCCACCAACACCCGCCAGTTCTACAAAACAGCCAAGCAACTGGCGAGTTTGGATTTGGCCTCGAAGAAGGAAGGTTGTGCCTCGCACAACCTCCCACAGTTTTGCAAAAACAGTAATTGTAAATTATATTAAATAATCACACCGTTAGCCGTTTACCGACAAAACGGTATTCCCGCAACACTTAGCCGTAACCGAGGAAAACGGTCCTACACCTCACAGCAACCTAGCAGTTCTCAGTTCCTGCATAAGCAACCTCTTCTTCAGCCGTTCCAACGACTCCAGCAACAGACCAACGTTCCCGTTAACCGAGAAAACGGAGTACCAAGCTGCCCCAGTCTGCTTAGCAACCGCCTCACCAATCAACCAAGTTTTATCTGTGCTAATTTTATATTTTATCATATAACTATCCAACGTCATTCATTTAAATTTTTCATTTTCCACCAATGACAGTTTCAAAGTTCACTCGTAATCGTTAGAAAAATGTTTGTTTGTATGTTAAAACTCCACGTGCATTAAGCACTTTGCTTTTACTTAAAACCGTATAGAGCGCTCTCGCTCTAAAAAGATCATTTCTCTCATGTGTCCTCTACACAATCATTAGATTAAGAGCGTATTCGCTCATTCTCGATAGCAATGTATATACATGTATATTATGTATTCTCTTCTCTGGTGTAATTTTATTTTATTAGTTTTAAGTATTGTAGGCATCTGTACCAGGGATGATAATGCTGAGCCCAGAAAGTGAAACAAATTTGCCCAAAAAACGAAGTAGATTTGTAAAATGTGTAGCAGATAATGAAAAAAATATATTTAGGAACAAAAACTAATTTATTTTCATTTTACTTAATATTCAAAACGAAAACTTAACATTGACTTGTTAATTGTTTAAGAATTACTGCTTTTTGAAGAGTAAGTTTCACAAATTCAACTTGAATCTCCTCTAAATGAAAAAATTACACAAATTTAAATAATTTTATACGTAAATAATATGAAAGTTGTGAATTGTGGTTAATATTTTTTGAGTTAAACGATATCAGTTAAATGAAGTAGAAATAAGTTGCTACGTAGCAGATGCGTACAAATAAATAAATGAAGCAGATCTACTACATATGAAGTAAATACTCATCTCTGATCTGTACATATGTATATATTTTTGTTGCATTTATAAGCCAACACGCAATCGCCATGTAATGCTTCTGAGCAAAAGCAGGCCAACAATATAATCAACTTATATGTCAAATGTCCGCCACGAGGCTAACCATAAAAAAAAAAAACGCAGAAAGAAGGCCATACATTACAGCCACTTTTGTACAACTTTATTGACCGCTAGAATTAAGAAAAACTATGTAACAGATTTATAAGTCTCAATAAAATTCAATTCAATTCAAGCAACTGGCATCTGGTAATAGTACTGGCACGTAAGCTCTTCGAAACAGCGAAGGGAACCTAGTCACCGAAGCACAGGGAATTGTAGACGTGTTTAAGCAGCATTTCCAGCAACTGCTTTATGGGCATTATGTAAAAGAGGCGACAGAGGAACAAAGAAGAATGAGACCAGTCAATGAAGATCCAGTTCCAGCGCCCAGTACTGAAGAGGTTAAGCAAGCTATCATCAAGCTTAAGAACAAAAAATCCACCGGTTCCGATGGCCTACCTGCGGAACTCTTGAAATATGAAGAAGATTATCTGGCAGGGTGCATGCACCAGTTTATCAACCAAGTGTGAAGGAAAGTATGCCCAGTCGTCGGTCAAATAGCTCCTGCAAGAATTGCAGAGGCATATCCCTGCTTAATGTTGCCTTCAAAATCCTATACCTATCCAACGTACTATGTGAGTATCTAAAATCTTTCTGCAACACTATGATGGACACGTACCAGTGTGGCTCCAGGCCAGGCAGATCAACGCTAGACCAAATTTTCACATTGTGGTAAATCCTGGCAAAGACCAACGAATTTCAAGTCGACACCCGCACCATCTATATTCATCGACTTCAAAGCCGCATATGATAGCATAAGCCGCCAAGAGCTTCTATTTCCGATGACTCTGGATCCTGAAATAACTGATAACTGCAACGCGCAAATGGGTAACAGCTCATCCGAGTTATTCCAGACGTGTATAGGGTTCAAACAAGGAGATGCGGTATCATGTGATTTCTTCAACCTAATCCTGGAGCAGAAAGTGAGCAAGAGTGGTGTTAACATAGAAAACACTTTCTTCAACAGGTCTTCTCAACTGCTTGGCTATGCGGACGACATTGACATCATCGGCCACTCCAAGAGAGCTGTACTTGAAGCTTTCACAGCTATTGATGAACAGTCGAAACGCGTTGGTCTTGAAAACAAAGCCTTTTTTGTTCATTGGGCGCGTTCAATGTTTGAATAGATAGCCTATCTAGGATAGCTTTGTATCCGTATGTGTTTGAACGCAAGTCAGCTGTTGTTGACATTTCTCATAGGATAGCTTTGTATCCTAAAATTTTTAGGATAGCTTGGGATCTCTTTTCTGCCAACAGCTGTTTCGTCATCAGCTGTGTTTTAACAAGGGATTACAACAACACAAACCTATCCAGATCGCTTTAGTTCGGTGTTTGAACGTGGCCATTGCCTAGGACAAAAATTCACTGTTGGTAAAGCAATAATTTCGAGGTAGTCAATGAGTTCACCTACCTTGGAATAACTATCAATTCCACGAGCGACACCTTAGTGGAAATTCAACGAAGAATTACGCTATAGTGAACCGCTGCTACTTCGGTTCAGCCAAACAAATGGATTCAAAACTCGTTTTTCGAAAGACAAAGTCCACGCTATACAAAACGCTAGTTTAAAAAATTCTACTCTACGGCACCGAGAGCTGGATGATAATTAAATAAAATGCACGACTGGATCGCACGTACTTGCTCTTATGTTCAAGTTGTGTGGGCTTAAGAACTTTAAAAATTAAATTAATTATAGAAAAAGCATATAAAGCATTTAAATCGTTCTTTTAATTTTATAAACAGCCTGATAAATAACTTAGAGCTAAAAAAAGAAGTAGGTATGCCATCTGATTACTTGAAAAAATATGAATATATGCAAAAAAAAAAATTAAATCGTTGGAGTCGTTTTCTTAAAAATTAATTTTTTATATATAAAATTTTTGTAACATTTTTCAAAAAAAAATTTGGTATGCCAATTTTGAGTATATATTAATATACATTTAAAACTGAAATTTCAAAATAATTGATCAACCCATTTTTGAAATATTGATTTTTTAATTTTGAATCTTTTTTTAAAAATCCAAAATTTATTTTTTCAAAAATTTTGGTATGCAGTATTATTTATATTCTAACAAAGCTTTTGTGCAAAAAATGGCAAGTACCGTTATTTTTTTGAGCTAAAAAAAAAATTTCAATTTCCCCTCTGGAGAGTTACAAAAAAACTTTAAGTTCAAAATTTGAAGAAAATCGCTTCAGTGGTTTAGGCTGTAGGTTGAGGTACGGACAGACAGACAGACAGACAGACAGAATTGTGCCACCCACTTTTTTCGTGTTCTCTATCATCGTAATGTCATGTTTGATTGTTATCTCGAAATTTTTTTTTTGCACGAATCCAAAACTTGCCCTATAGTACCTATATCGCAAGTAAAAAGGGGAACTGATACTGGGCACTTTCGAGAGAAAAATTCTTCGGTGGATATTTGGTCCTATATGCGAAGAGGGCGATTGGTATGGAGAAGATTCAATTGTTAACTGTACTAGCTGTACCAAGATGTGGATGTAGTCCAAAGAGCCAAAACGAGTCGACTACACTGGCTCGGCTACATCGAGCAAATGGACAACAATGCTCCAGTCAAGAATATCTTCGAATCCCAGTCCCCAGGTTCGAGACGACCAGGAAGACCGAACCTCCGCTACAGGGACCAGGTGGTCACAGACGCAAGAGCGCTTGGTTTCGATGACTGGAGGGAGTGTCTCAGACAGAGACCCTTCATGTATTAAGTGGGAGCTGGATAAGTAAGTAAGTAAATAAGTATAAAAGGGCTCAGGAAACAACTTATCGGTATTAGAAATAGGGACCAAATATGATTTCAAGAAACTTTGACTGTCTGGCTGTGAAATAACCAGTAAAATGGAAGGAAGTGATACGGCTGTTACCAATTGTCTAGAAAACACTTAACATTGTGATACAAAATGAAAAAGACGCAGAAAAAAATTACAAACATTCGAGAAAAGTGGTGAATTCTGCAAAAAACCTTGTATTCCACTGTTTCGTCCGGTGATCTCACTTGAACCAAAAGTGGCATAAGTGAGTGCCTTTGTCAAACGTAATTTGTATTAAGTTCAGTTCAACTTACATGGATTTTTTGACAAAAACTATATCCAACAGGATTGCGTACAGTTGCGTAGCTACCGCGGTATCAGCTGTATCAATGATACGGGGCCCCCGAGATAAAGGGGCCCCACGATACAGAGGACTCCATGTGTGTAAGAAATTTTTCATAGAGATGAATACGACACATTTTTAAAATGTACTTATATCTTTTGCATGTGTCTTTTCGCAAGTTTTTCTATACGTATCCTATGTATCTATTTATTATTTATTTATTTTCGCTTAATTCAAGCTTATATAATAATAACAATAATAAGATAACTTAAACCATATAATAACAACTTATTCTAACTAAAAACTAAAGAAAAGGGGGTTAGGGATAATTAGAGTAAAGGTTTTTTCTAGGGGAGGGTACACTTGGGTTAAAATCAAGGAGATGCTGTGCACTACTGACTAATCGTAACATTCTTGAAATTGGGTTAAAATGGGCATAGTTGGTCCGGTGAGTAGGAAGGTGAAGGAAGGGAACAGATCTAAAGCTACGTGGAATGGTGTTAAAGAAAATTAATTCAAGAAGTTGCGGAGAATCGATGGCCCCTGTAATGACTTGGTGAACGAAGAGTATGTCTGCAACAGCGTGACGTTTAGCAAGGGTGTTTAAGTCAATCAGTTGTAACCGATGATGTTCGTAAGGGGGAAGGAAAAGAGGATCAGACCATGGAAGATTTCGTAAGGCGAAGCGGGGAAACCTACGTTGCACAGCTTCAATTCTAGATGATTGGGTTTGATAAGGAGACCAAACTTGACTGGCATACTCAGGAATAGGTCCAACAAATGTGATGAAGAGAGATTTTGTTACGTATGGGTTTGAAATTTCTTTAGACCAGCGCTTTATTAAACCAAGGGAACAGTTTGCTTTTGCAATAATATTATCTATGTGAGAACGGAAATTAAGCTCTTTATCACATAAAATGCCGAGATCGCGAATGGAGGAAACTGTGGGAACCAGGACGTTGCAAAAATGATAAGTGCGAGATGGTAGGGACAGGCGTTTATGAGAAAAAGTCATGTGTTGACATTTAGTGACATTGAGTTCGAGGAAGTTTTTGGTGTACCATGTAAGAAAAGAATTTAAGTCATTTTTTCATGTCGTCGGCATAGACAGATAGAGAGGTTAGAGAAAGAAATAATGCTTTCAACATCATTTATGGAAAGGACAAATAAAAGTGGCCCGAGATGACTACCCTGAGGAACTCCTGAGGAAGCATAGATGGGATCGGACACGGAACATCTTAAAACAACACTATATTGGCAGTTTTCCAACGGCTCCTAGCATAATATAGATAATTTGGTGAGAGATCTTATCGAAAGCTTTGCTGAAGTCAGTAGTGATCACATCAACATCGTAGCCTTTTTCCTGAGCACAAAGTGCCATGGAAACAAATTGAGTGAGGTTCGTCGAAGTGGACCTGCCCTTAATAAAACCATGTTGTAGTGGGGAGACTAATGACTTACAATGAAAACAAAGAGCGTCATAGACAATGCTTTCGAAGAGCTTGGGTATAGAAGAAAGTTTAGCTATCGGACGATAGTTAGAGATTTCGTTCTTATTTCCCTTTTTGTGAATTGGAAAATAAATGAGTTTTTCCATAAAGTGGGGGAAAACTGCTTGCGAAAGAGAGAGTTTTAAACAGAATTGTGAGAGGTTCGCACAACACGTTAGCACATTTTTTGAGAAAAATGGCTGGAATGCCATCAGGACCAGCAGAAAAGTCATCCGTAAGTAGTTTTATTTTTTCACTGACTGACGAAGGAGAAATATCAAGAGAGACTAGTGAAGTATGCGAACTGCTTGACAAGTACTCAAAATATTCTAGATCAGGATTATTAACAGCATCGCTATAAGACTGACTGAAAAAATTAGCAAAGAGGTTGACAATTACTTCGGGATCAGCAGATAAGGTGTTCTTAAAATTAAAAGTAGACGGAAGACCATTAGATTTTCTTTTTGCGTTAATGAATTGATAGAACCGCTTCGGTTCAGAGATGAGACAGGCCTGCATTTTGTCAAGATATGCATGGTATAGAGAATCGCAGAGGAGAGAGAAATTGGAAAGAGCTTGCTCGTAATTTAAATAATCTGAATATGTTCGGGATTTTAAATAAGTTTTCCATCACTTATTCCTTGTACTTCGAACAGTTCGCAACTCCTTAGTATACCAGGAGGGTGATGACAAACAATTCTTTTGAGGCACGTAAGGGACACAAAGAAGCAAACATTCAAAGATTGTAGCATAGAAGAATGAAAGGGCGATGTCAATGGGGGGCTTTATAGTTCAAAAAAGGCTGAAATCAATATTGTTCAAAAGGATCTCGAGTTGATTAAAGTTGGCTTTCCGGAAATTAAAATGAAATGAGACTTCTGCATCAATGACGGATATACCTTGATCGATAGTGAAAAGAAGAGATAGAGGAGGGTGATATAGATCGAGGGTGGAAAGAAGGTGGAAACTTTTGGTGACAATTGAGTTGCAAGGGTCAGAAGAAAAAAATGAGGTCAAGCTGCCTCTCCAAGTTGTTAGAGATCCCACTTATTTGAAATAGGCCATTTTCAAATAAGCGATCCGTGAAAAGAGATTCCAAAGTGCAATTCATCCTCTGATGGAATCCAAACAAGATCGGGTAAATTGAAATCGCCGACTATGATGAAGTCATCACTGGATTCCGCTGCCTCAAAAAGCGAATCAAAAGAGTCTACCATTAGTTTATATGCGAGGATGGGTTGTGCAGGGCGAATATGAGCAGATAATGTAGAAACACCGATTATAGACAGAGACCTTGATACACACGAATTCGAAGAGTCGCGAATTAGAGATTTCGACAAGGGTTTGCATTTAGTCGGTTGTGAACAGCCAAGAGAACTCCACGCCCACGCCCCACAGGGACCATCATCTATGATTTGACCATCGGCTCGCAAGACGAAAAAAGTCAGATGTGAATAGCTCACTGTCGAGAATACTGGGACAAAGGTTCGTTTCTGTTAGGGCAAAAATATCGAATTGCAGTTTTTGGGAGTTGAGAAACGTAGTAGAGGTTTTGGTGCGGAGCCCTCTAACGTTTTGGTAATAAAGAGATAGCGTAGTTGGGGCAGCGTCAGTAGATAAAGTATTTAGAATAGGGTTACTATTAAAGATGAGGCTTATTACTGAATCTAGTGAAGGAGAAAGTTTTGAATTAACATGAGATGCGTAAGTAGCAAGGTCTTTCGAGACTGTAGAACGAGAGATGTTAAAACCTTCATGAAAACGGATATACCTATATATTGATAAGAGAGCTGTGGTCGGTTGGGAGACCTTCTTTTTGTATCTATCTTCATCCTATCAACTAAAGCAGCCGTAATTATAACGTGCAACCACTTTGTTTTTTATTGGAACTCGTGCCAGAAGCCTCGGAAAATTAGACGAGGAAGCTAGTCAAAAATTCTTAAAAAACCGAATTCAGATGTGGAGCTTCGTTTTAACGTCTTAAGCAATTAATTAAAAGTTCCTACTCTTAATTTGGGCTCGGGCTTATATTTTAAGGGGTAAGCAAATGTTAATATGCACTAAAAAAAAACGCTTACTTTTTTTTCTACAAGAGAGGAAAAACCACAAGTTTAATCGAAAAAAAAAAATTATTAAAATTTCGTTAGAGCGACAGATTTTGAAGGAAGCGTGCTGCGTGCCACACAACGACTGCAACACACTGAGGTTAATATAAATACTAAGCACACTGAGCGTTTTACTATGTTTTTGTCAAGATTTGATGCTCTGTCGAAAAAAGTGTAATTATCTTTTTTGTTTACAATTTCATGAGTTAAAGTTTTAAAAACCCTGTATTTTGTCCCTTTTGCCGTACAAATAAAAGGCAACCATTGAATCGCCATAACCTCAAAACTAAAGCTCAGATTACACGGTCAACGTTAATGGGTAAACGCATTGACTCCTTGACGTCCCCAGAAACATCGTCAATATACACAGCAGAATTTTCTGCCACCTCAACGAATATTGCGTAGACTCTCATATCAATCTTGAAAATTTTGCATTTTTTACAGTCAACGCGTTGGTGAGCGTGTCCTAACTTCGTTGACAGAGTGATTACACGGGCAACGAAAGTAATCATCACATTGACCCTTAAATTTGTGTCAACGAGAGTGTCAACGCACCCATCAACGCTTCAGACAGTATTCTGCGTTGACGATCACACGTCAACTCAACTTTGGGACAGAATTTGACGTTTCTTTGACGTCAGAGAGTCATCGCGCTGGCCATTTGCGTTGACCGTCTAATCGTTGCTTATTTTATTTAAAGTTCCTGGTATGTTATACTTTAAAAAACAGTTGATGGAAGTATATTTTGCAGGAAACGAAAAAGGTATTGCCACTGTCAAGGACAAGGGGCCCCTAAAATTTTTTTGATACGGGGCCCCTGAAGTGTTCGCTACGCCACTGATTGCGTATGACTATGTCACTAATGAGTCCAAGTGAGATCGCTGGACGAAACGCCAATTACAAGTACTAAAGGTCTTAAAGGCTATTTTGGATCAATAACTCAACAAATCCAATTTTTAATGCCAAGTATTCTACTTGGCTGATTTATTTCAAAAGTATATAGAATTTATACTATAAAAAACCTTCTTACAGGTTAACATCAACAACATTGTGGTTTAAGTTTATTTATTTGATTCATATATTTTATTTAGTAAGTAATTAACGAAGTAGATTATTTTTTTTCTTAGTTCACGTTGGCATATTTAAAAATAAAATTAATGTAAGAAAATTGATACTTTAATTATTAAAATAGGACTATTCGTGCATTTCATGTTGTCTTATGAAATTAAAACATTCACTTTTAATATTGATAAAATTTGTACAAATCTATTTGTCTTATAAAATGTGGTTGATACTCATACCTACACAACGCACCACGAACGAATTCAAAATAAGACCTAAATTAGTCCTTTTTCCATGCACACATTTTGTAAATGGTAGGAATAGAATCTTAAAGAAACCCTTGAAGAATTATATAATCTCACCCGATGTGGGACCATAATTCATAATTTTCTCCTTTTGGTTATGTCCAACAACATCCGGTCGCTAAGGGACTCAACTATACACAAATCCAAAGCACTCTCAGTGCCACCTGAAGCCCAGCCAGACTTTCTTTGAAATTGATTTACGAGCGTGCACAATTGGTGGTAAACATTTTTTGGGAAGGTATATACTATACAAGATACCAATACATACCTACATTCATATTGGTTCAAAATTTTGTTATAAGTAATAAATCTTTGGTCGACCTTTCATATTCATTGAAAGCCACGTTTGTTTGGGTTGGAAATTGGAATATAATATTCCTTAGATACAATCAAACCATACCAAGCCACGTACATATTTTAAAAATTTATGTTTTAAAAATAAATACTGAAGAATTTTTTTTTAAATAAACAAAACTTAAATCTACAACATCAGGAACTGCGTTGCCAACATCTTTTCTGGGTGGCAGGCTGATGGCGGGTGGTTCATTGAGCCATTCTAATACTCTAAATAGCTTGCGGTCTTTCACCAGCAATATTCTCAAAAGGGTTGGAGCAATGTGTATAGTCGGGACAACACTTTCAAAATTCAAGATGTTAACCAAACGAGGAAATCCCACGTAATGGCCGAAATAATCGCAGTTAATTAGTCGACTATAGGATAGCAAGTATAAAATTGTTACCGCGCTATAATTCTCTATCTCAATTCGAGCTATTTTGCTTTTAGTGTTTTTGGTCGTAGTATAGTTGTTAACGTTTATATTCGGGAATATTGTTATCTTTAGCGGTAAGAACCCATTATAAGGGGTAAAGCAATCTTCTGAAAATCCATGTTCCCTTCCAGTGGATGCGAACATATTAAATGGTTCTGTGGAAAATATCTTTACGTTCGTCGTCGTCGTAGCACATAGAACAACCGTCAAGTAATTGCCTTCGTTATCCTGAGTTAAATGCCCTAAAGGATGATAAGCTTTTGTGGCATGGGAATGATGGTTGGGCTTTGTGGCAAATGCTTCAAGCAGTCGTAATAGTTAAGGAAATACATATTTTCATAACTTGTTTAAGATCATATACAAAATTGTAGTAAGGTAGGTGTATTTTTAAAAGACAAGATGCAATATAAAGACTAAGACTATGTTTTTCTTACAAATTATTTGAAAATGTACCTTTAAACAAAAGATCTCCATTCTTTCAAAAAAAAATATTTTCTTTTATTTTAATTTTTAATTTTTACTCTTTATTTTTACTTAACACTAATAATGCCAATTCTTTATTTTTTTAAATATTGGTTAAAAATATTCCAAATATGACAAAATATAATTTTTTTTGAAATCCCAAAAATACAAACGGAATTCACTCATAGAAAACAATAAAAAGTAAAATGTACGATTGGGTCTTAATTATATAGGTACTTACTCTTATGTTCTAGAAGCTTAATTTTAAAACTTACGTATAATATATACAAAAAATGGATATTATGAGAGAAAATGTTTAAAAGCATGGGATTTGTTTTTAAATTGCTCTTTCTAATAGTTTGAGCTCGAAAAAGGAATGCCATCTGAATTCTTAAACAAATATTAATTCATGCGCAAATAATTTTGAAAATCATTTTAGCGGTTTTAAAACAAAAAAGATTTTGTATATACAAAATTTTCAAAATTTTGTTATGCAAATTTTAAGTTTTTACTAAAGCATAGTTTACAGTTCCCATGCGCAGAAAAATCAAAATTTTCAAAAAAAGTCTCCACCTATTCTGTGCATAATATTGTATAATATTCAAAACGAAAAATTTGCTTTGGCCAACAATCGAATCAATAATTTACCTTATTAATAAACTGTAGGCCTAAAATAGGAAAATAATTATTTTTGAATGCAAACACCATTTCCATGCTAATATATTGTATTTTAAGTGTAAGTAAGTGTAAACCGACAATTCAAACAAATATTTTTATTCACCACAATAGTTGTTCGCATGCAAAATATGACAGCAATGTTTTTTTTTTGCATGGAACTGGTAAACCAAACAAGCGGGCATGCGGATTTTTTTCCAATGGCAACCTGGTTTCCGACTTAGCTTGCAATAAAAATTAAATTTCAAAGCATAAATGTTCACCCTATTTTGAAATATCGAATTTTCAAATGCATAAACAATGTAGCTGTATATACAGTGGTGGCCATAGAATTAGAAACAACAATTCTAAACGCATTTTATCAGCCATAATATTTTTTGTAAGCACCAGCGTGCGTGGCTTGTGTCGTTGGTCTTTGACAGGTGACATGTTTGTTCTAAATATGAGTTTCCTTGAACTCGAACAGTTTATAAAACACCGTTATTTTAAAAAATTCATTTATAGTCGACATTTTTGCTGGACACGAAATTAGAAACGACAAAAGAATTGGTAAATTTAAAAATAAAGAAAATTATTGTCAATGTGAGTTGATTGTTTTCAGTTTTTTTTTTGAATTTTTTATAATATTAATATTAATTAATTAAAAATACAGCGACGAAAATGGGCAAAAATAAGTCTTGTAGTCCAGAACTCCGGAAGCTCATAGTGCAGTGCTATCAAAACGAAAACAAGTCAATTGATTCCATAGCAAAAAGATTTAGTTGCTCGAAAAAGATGGTGTTTGATGCTATTCAATTCAATAAAAGGAATGGCAGCTTTGAAAACCCAAAAAGAAAACCAAAAGATCGAAAATCCACGCCAAAAGAGGACAGATTGATATGCCGAATTAGCAAAGCTGATCCTTTTTTGATTTCTGCAAACATAAAAGAGGTTGTTTCGCCCCAATTGGGTCAAGAGCTATCAGCTAGAACCATAAAGCGCCGACTTCTAGAACATGGGCCACGTGGATGCATTGCCAGGAAAAAACCACATGTTACCAAAAAGAATTTGAAGAGGCGTTTGATGTTTGCTAAGCTTCACGCAAATAAAGCCATGGGATTCTGGAAAAGCATACTTTGGAGTGATGAATGCAAATTTAACTTGTTCGGGTCAGATGGTAAAGTGTATGTTAGAAGGAATTGGATCCTAAATATACTTTAAAGACCGTTAAAAATGGAGGAGGAAACATAATGGTTTGGGGTGCGTTCTCGTGGCATGGAGTTGGCCCAATAGTAAGAATAAATGGTCGAATGGACCAACATATTTATAAAGGCATCTTGGAAAATGTCATGGAGCCTTATTCATTTGCACGCATGCCCATTAGTTATGTTTTCCAGCACGATAACGATCCAAAGCATACATCACGGATTGTTAAGCAGTGGTTTTTTGATACAAAAACTAATGTTTTGAATTGGCCCGCCCAAAGTTCAGACTTGAATCCTATCGAGAACTTGTGGACAGACGTGGAGAGAAGGCTAAAGTCCAAGAACCCAAAAAATTCCGAGGAACTTTTTGAAAATATAAAGGAGGTCTGGGAGAGTATACCCCCATCAAGATGCCGCGCCTTGGTAGAAAGTATGCAGGCAAGATTAGCTGCAGTGACAAAAAATAAGGGATTCCCTACAAAATATTAATTTTTCATCGAACATTTTTTATGAAATACCAATTTTTTCTTTGAGTTTCTAATTGTATGGCCAGGTGCGATTTGGGTTAAATAAATAATATTAATTTTCTACTGTTAGTGTCACGCTTTTATTTTTTATAAAATATTCAGAAGTGTACTATATGTCATGGTCTATTAAAAGAACCACTAACCAACCTCAACAAATTTCCTAAACAAAAGTTATGCAATTTAACATTGTTACAAAATTCTTGTTTCTAATTCTATGGCCACCACTGTATATGAATTTTTTTAAGAATTCGCTAATAATTGTTTGAAAATTTTCATATGCAATATTGTTTATCCTACATACATACATGTTTGGAGGTTTTTACATACACAAATAAATTATCTAAATTCCATCAGTGAATAATGAACAAATTCATGGTTTCTTATTGTTTTTTTTTATAATATGTATGTATTAAAGAAAACCGTTTTTAAAAGTACATAAATAGATAAACCTTTACTTAAATTTATTGAAAGAGTTTTTGGTAAAATTGAAATTTTTTCAAGGGTTGTTAAACATTTGTGTTGAGGGTACCACTATTTTTTCATAAAATAAAATTATTTTTAAATGTCCTGAAAAAAAGTTTAGAACTGTTAAATACCAAGTTTCAAGAAAATCAACCAGATAGTTTTCGAAATACATGTTTCATTTTTTTTATTTAAATATAGTTTTTTTAAATTTAAGTACACAATATCCTCTTTCATCTTTTGATGAGCTTTTTCATAAATTACGAAAATCACTTTTTCAAAAAAAAACCGAAAACTAAAGAAATGTTTCTTCGGGAGGTACAATCAATAACCATTTTTTGAATAATGGTTCTCCAGGTAGCCTTCACTTTAATTAATATTTTTTTTAACGAAAAGCTGTAAAGCAATTTAAAAAAAAATACGATTATGTTAAATTGCTTAACAAAATTGTATCATATCTAGGTACCTACCGTTATTTTTGGTTTAAACGGAAATGAAAAATATTTGAGGGGAATGAAAAACTCAGCGCCGGCATGGAAAATATCGTCGAGAAAGGATTTTGTTGATCTGAAAAAAATAAAAAAAAGGCAAAATAAAATACATAAAATGGCAAAACAAAGCATTAATTATGTAAAGAGAGTATGTAGTAATAACATAAGGCATAACTTGATGTTGCAGTATAGCAGTATTAAACTACAAACAGCTTTTTGAAGGAGCTAAATGACCTCACTACCGGAGCGGAAATGAGTGGAACCCATTTAAAACTCTATAATCCATTCACTTCAAGGTTTGGAATTGACGTCGCCATACGTATTTATTTGCTCAACAATTCTAAGTGCTGTATTTGCATTTAAAGCAGTGCATGAACTTCTTGAACAATTCATTTGCAATCGGCCCTTTGCTCTACCAAATTTTCTTTGATATTTTTTAAAATAGAAGACAACACCAATCGATACTCCTTGATAAAAATAACAACTTTGTTTCAGAGATTTTTGATACGAAGCCCAAAAAATTTCTAGAAAAGAAATTTTTGAGGTGAGGAACTGGTGGAATTGGGCAAAAATGTTTGACAAATGGTAACATTGGCTGTTTAATTCAATATTTTCAACAAGGACTAATATTAGTTAATAAAAAAACTACCATTGATTTTAAAAACAATTAACTTTGAGGAAAAAAAGCGAGAAAAGGGCATATGTATTAAGCAAAATAGGCAAAAACATCACTAATGGGTTAAGAGATCAAAAAAACATTTTTGTTATTTTACGTTTCTCAAAATGGTGATATCTAGAAAATCACAGAATCTATAAGCCTTGCATAAATTATTTTTCAAAAGCATTTATCGTTTAAAAGTTATCACAACAAAAACATAAATGTTAAAAAAAGAGCCAAGTTCTTATATGTACAATAAACCTGTGCGTAAAAATTCTGACAAAAAATGTAATGAGATCTAAAATATATGCCAAGTTTTAAGTTCATGAGGTTTCATATCAAATATCTTAAGCAGAGTAATAGCGAAACAATTCCAAATCATGACAGAGATTTGGTATACCGAACTGTGCGAAAAGTTTTTGGATTTTTAAAAAAAGTTTCAAATTTATTTTTTGAAAATTCGATATCTCAAAAACGGGTTCACAATTTTTTTCAAATTTTGTTTTTGTATACACATAAATATATAGTTTAAATCTGCATACCAAAATTTGTTCTTAAAAATGTTTTAAGAATTTTATATATAAAAATTAATTAAAAAAAAAACCGCTCCAACGATTTTAAAATTTTTTTCCCATACAATCATTTTCCATCATGAATTAAGATGGCATACTTTTTTTTTCACCTCAAACTGTCAAAAGAGTTGTTTTAGCTAATTTAAGTGTCGTATTTCGTGCTTCTCTACATTTTTCTCTCATAATTTCCATATTTGTATATACAATTTTCTTAAACTCGCAGTGTCTTGAACATAAGAGCAAGTACGTGCGACCCAGTCGTGCATTTTATTTTGTTATTTTTTGGAGCTAAGAATATTTTCTTTATACAAATTTTATTTTTAAATTATTTTTTGATTTCTTCTCTTGGACGGACAACTCCTTTCGACGGACAAAAGTGTTGTGACCGTCGCTGGCCGCCTAAGGGAGGTTTCACTGCAATAGGTATGTGAAAATCACGGTCGCATAGGTACATATGACATGCGATAGATACCTTATAGTATGTTTTCAACCCAGCCTCGAATTTTTTGTAAAACATCGATCACGTACTAATAAAGGGTCCGCCAAATAACTTTTTTTTTGAAAATGCTATAAAAAAAAAACTAATGAATATTTTCTCAAATTTCTTTTTTATTTGAAAGAACAATCCTTCCGGTTAATAATGGAAAATAATTTCATTCAAATGGCTGCTTTGCTAAGTGGGCCTGCGATCGACTTAGAGAAGAGGCTGATTTTGCCAAAAAAAAATCATCTTTTCAGATGAATCTCATTTTGATCTTGGCGGGTATGTAAACAAGCAAAATTGTCGCATTTTGGGCACAGAAAACCCGCACGCCATTGAAAAACCGATACACCCAAATCGAGTCACTGTTTGGTGCGGATTTTGGTCCAGAGCCATAATTGGGCCATTTTTCTTCGAGTGGCCGTTACAGTCAATGGCGATCGTTATCGGGCCATGTTGAACGAATTTTTGTTCACAAAAATTGAAAAGGAGGATATTGGCAACATTTGGTTTCAACAGGACGGCGCTACGTGCCACACAGCCGAAGCTACACTCCATGTAGTAGTAGCATTTTCAAAAAAAAAAGTTATTTGGCGGACCCTTTACAAACATAACTTCTGTTCAAACGAGTGGTATACGGAGTGTAAATTTTTTTAATCAAAATATTTATCTCTATTATTATTTTTTCTTAACACTACTGTGAATCTTTAATTCAAAAATTCATACTAAGCCCAAAATCAAAGAAACGTTAATAATTTAAAACCTTTTATACGCATCGTCAGTTTTACTAAAATGGGCTATTACAAAACGTTATCACATCCATCATCAAGCTCTTAACCGTAAAATTATCACTTCATCCCGCAGAGTAAACAAAACTGTGCGAAAAATTTTATATAATCATCCCTTAACAAAGGCAAAACAAAAATGCAAATGCAAAAACTCAACGAATTTGTTTTTGTATAGTAAATAAATATATCCAACGAATGAACATTTAAACCACGTTCCACATGGAACAATGACTACCCTTGCGGTCCTAAGCGTAGATACCCTCTTAAATTATTTTCACGCGCGTTCCCTTCAAGATTCAAGCCAAAAGTGAATATGCTCACAAAGTGTGCGGGCGGGTGCTGGCGTTAGGAGTTGGCGTTAGCATCGCATAAAAATAACAACAGAGAATGTGAGAAAGAGGAGCAGCTCAAGCAGTCAAACGAAAAAAAAAAAACTCCCCATGTTTTCTGACTTGTTACCCTTAAGAGGACAAAAACGGTTTGGTCTGACGTGTGAATGAAGTCATTCTCTCTCTATTGGCCTCGTTTAATCTGCATAATTTTCACGGCCTTTAGACTCAAGTGTCTGTTAAGTCCTCGATGTCAACTGCCATGGTGCTTGGTGGTAGGTACTTCTTTTTTATTATGAACCTTTATTTCAAGGATGCTAAAAAGGACGATGAGAAAAATGTCACACGAAATTTAATGCTGGATGTGAAGTGACAGTCACATATTTGTTGCCAGTTATACGGAGTAAGACATGTGACTCAGGGCCACATGAGATATTATGCTGAACAAGTTTTTGTAGCATTTATATGTGGGACATTTTATCTTTAACTTATTTTTTATTTGAAATGAAAATGACAGTTTCAACATTCGAAGTTGGGTTTGACTTTTTTTTAATAGCATAGTGAGTAGTTGTTATGAATTAAATTCAGTTTTAATAACATACTAGCTAATAACACGAATACATTTACTCGAAAACGTATTTGAAACCATTTTAATCATTGGAAACATTGCATTATCGGAATTGTAAATGAAATAGAATTAAAGTCGTTTTTAAATTTTGGAATTGCTAGACGAAAGAACTTAAAATTTGTTATTAGTTAAATTACACATATTGCAATTTAGGTCTTTTGATTTCCACATCCCAACCTTAAGCTTGAAACACCTTCAAGAAGCTGAAATGGAAAACAGATGGTAATTGCTTATGTTACCTTTATATTTTAATGAATAAAAGCTCTCCAATGCGGGCTATATATAGGTCAATTAAAAGATGTTGTTTTGCTACGACGACGTTTCGAGCTGTGGCTTCAACAAGGCGGGCGCAACATGTCACAAAGCTCGTGCCACAATTTACGGACCCGCGAATTGGCCTTCAAGATCGTTCGATTTAACGCCGCTTGACTATTTTCTGTGGGGATATGTGAAGTCACTAGTCTACACCGATAAGCCCAACACAATTAACCACTTGGAGGACAATAATCGTCACTTTACTGCCGATAAACGGCCACAAATGATGGAAAAAGTCATCAAAAATATTACCTCCAGATTAGACTAACTCCGAGCCAGCCGTGGCGATCAAATGCCAGAAATCATATTTAAATTACAATGCCAGAAGATTTTCTTTCGAATAAAATAATTTTCATGTCAATTTTAAAAATATCTTCTTTGTTTTATTCCATTTCAAAGGTATATACCTCTAAAAACAACACCCTTTATTAGCTAGTTTTTAAGCCAAGTGACATTTATGAATAATTTAAAAAAAAAACGGTTCTAAACTCAAAATTTAGGAAAAAAAAACATAAAAATAAAATTTAAAGTGTAATTATTCAAAGCTGTAATACTATGCATATTAGGGTGGTCCTTAAATTTAACATTGTCTTGGATAGCCCTCATTTGATTCAAAACATTGAGAAACAATTTCCCTAATTTTTTCAGACTCTTATTTCACCCCCCTGGTCGCCTTTTTTCACTTCAAGGTACAAATAATGGAGTAAGGGTGATTCTTATAACACGCGAGACAAAAATCAGAGCTTATAGAAAAAAAATCCTATTGGAGGGGGGTCTATTTCCCCCCGTTCAGGCGGGAGAGGTAATTTTCTAAACATTTGACCCAAAATAGAAAAAATTATTAAAAAACAACAGGACCACTTACAATGGCATGCTATAGCTTTTTTTTTGAAGCCATGAATCCGGTCTCTAATATTTTTCTAAATCAAGTTTTCATTTAAAATAGTTTTTGAAAAAAATAATTTTCAAACTTAAAAATAAAAATAATAATTTTTTACGTTCGAAAAATATTTTTTTCAGAAACTAATCAAACTTTTCTATTTACTTTCATACTTTTTCCAAAATTTTGAGTAAAAGAATGAGAAATCTCGGTGCAGGGAAATAACTTCACATGGGACAAATTTTGTCAGAAATAATTTCACTTTTTTGAAGTGAAATTATTTCCCACTGAAGGTGAGTAATAATTTCATCTGAAAATTACGAGAAGTTATTTCCCACCTCTGATATGATAAAAATTACAAAAATTTAAAACTGCGTTTCTTCAAATCCAGATTCTTTAAATGCAAAAGAAACTTTGCATACACCCATCCTCGCACCTACCCCAAATCGTATAATGTGCCCAAGCAGGAGGGTTGCAGGGGGGCAGCATGCCCCCCATACATACCTCACTGTTTATTTGCCCTAATGCTGGCTGCCAGCACTGTATTTATGTAAGGCAAATTTTGTATGCAAAATTTTTGTTTGCATTTAAAGAATCTGGATTTAAGGAAACGCACATTAAAGTGAAATTAATTCCCACAAAAAAGTGAAATTATTACTCACCTTCACTTTTTTGAAATTATATCCCACTAGTGGTGAAGTTTTTTCCCATGTGAAGTTATTTCCCGGTGAAGTTATTTCCCTGCACCGAAATCTCCATGTATTTTGTATGGAAATTTCAAGTGCTCACCAGCACGTGTTTACGTTAACCGATTTCTAAAAACAATTAGCACAGAATTTTATTTAAATACCTTGATCACTTTTAGAGCCCCCTCCCCCTCTACGAAAGAAATTCAAAAATTTTAAAAATAAGTTCCACCCTAACTAAGAAATTGTATAAATTTGCTGCAATTGGACAGTAGTACCTACCTAGGCATCTAATGTGAATTTTTATAATGCATTACATTTTCAAATTTTGGCCGTGTATATTTTGAAAACAGCTGTTGACATTAGATATATAGGATAAATTCAAAGATTCTTTAAATCCAGATTTCTTCATATTTGCGTACAGCCCACCTGGCACCTACCCCAAGTCCTATAATGTGCCAAAAAAGGGGGTTGCATACATTCATACCACACTGTTTATGGTCCGTATGTAATGCTGGGTGCAGTCATATAAGCCGAAAAATCAGTCAAATTACAAAAAAAATGGCGGAGTGTTGGAATTTGGTACAAAGCATTCCCATGACATTCTAAGGAAACTGTAAAAAGTCCCCATCGATATGACCACGGCTAACAATTAACCGAGGGATCAAAAGCCCCCCAAAACGGGTCTTACGGAATTTCTCTCAAACGGTAACTCTTATAGAAAAAATGTTAAGAACTAGGTTCTAATTTACTACAAAATATATCAAATACCTTTTTTCATAAGAGTAACCGTTTTTAAGATAAATTTAGCCGGTAGAGTTATGGATTTAATGTTTCCGTATAAAATATACTTTCTTACATCTCCTTTGAGGTTGAGTACAAGGTGAGTTTTTTCTTGTATGCTATCCCCCAGGAAAATTAGAAAACAATACTTAAAAAACATATATATATAGGGATTTATTGGAAGTTCCGTATCGATTCGGGCTCCACTACATTAATCATACGGGGAGGGAGAGTTGAAAATAAAAAAATTGGTTGGGGCGGTCTGTTCTCCCCCGTTTAACCAAGAGGAGCAATTTCCTAAGAAATTGACTTAAAACAGAAAAAAATATTAAAAACAACGGTAACACTAACAATGCCACAAATTATTTTTCAAACTAATAATATAAAAAAATATATTAATCTATTTTTTTTTTTTTCAAAGTTTAATTAGGAACTCTTTTCAAAATTCGATCGTGCTCTTTTGAAAAAATCGTACTCTTTTGAAAAAATGTATTTAATATTTTTGGAAGGAAATTTTTTAAGCTACAATTTAGTTCTTGGCATTTTTTTGCTAGAGTTAACGTTCGGGAGATATTCTTTTAAAACCGTTTAGGGGTTTTTTAGCGGTGGTCATATCGACGGGGACTTTTTACAGTTTCCTTAGAATGCTATAAGAAGGCTATATACCAACATTCAGCTTTCCGAAATTTTTTCGAATCAAAAAGCTTAAATGACTGGACTACATTGTATTTAGCTATAATGTAAGCAACTAAAAAACAAAAATCATAAAAAGGGAGTTTTAGTAATTTTAAATTTTCTCAAAAACTGGGAGACATAAAACCATACGGTATTTTGTGGTCGATTCCAAAATCAGAATTGATATTAGTATTGACTACAAAAATCCAATTTAGCACTTCAATTCACAATTTTGAAAAAAAATTGTCTAAATTTTGTTTTCATTTTTTTTAAATCAAAATTTTGAGTTTGCAGGCGAATTTTTTTTTAAACTATTGACTTAAATAATTTAATTTAAATCTAGGAAATAAAATACAATTTTCTGGCTTTCAAAACGATATAGTTCTTTATTTTAAGTGCTGCCGTTGTTTTTTAATAATTTCTTTTTTATTTTAAGTAATTTTTGTTTAAATTGCCCCTACCTCCTGAATGGGGTGAGATAGATCCCTCCAATATTTAAAAATGCTTGTTTTTGGCCCCTCTACAAAAACCGTTATCAGTTTTTGGTGCCAAAATTATCGTACCTACTCGTGCTTGTATTTTGACCATTTTAGTAAAAGTGACAAAATATACTTTTTTTAGAGAAAATGTATTTTTTCTTAGAACACAAAAGTTTAACCACCGTTAAAGTTGATGGGAACTTGAACGGTGGTTTAACTTAAAAAACTAGGTCTGTCAGTTGCGGGTGGTGTGAGGGGCTTGGTGAACCTGACGAAGTCAATTTTGCCGATTCATAAGAGAACCCTACCGATGATGATACAAAATTTCTTTTGGCAAAAATTGGATGATTTGGATATGATCGAAGTGTAGTTCTAATGGGAGAACACTACGTGTTACACCAGCTGATGTCAAAAAAAAATTCTACATGAACGATTATTGGGTAGGGGTAGGGTTATCTCTCGAGGATGCATGCAGTATGGCGTCAATTGGCCACCAAGATCGTGCGATTTGACTTTTTCTCGTGACGTTTTCTGAAGTTATAGGCTCATGCTAACAGGCTCAAATCAACTGATGCCCTCAGAGTCTACATAATTTAGGTCATCGATCAAATTCAGCTGGAACTATACGACAAAGGCATTGAAAATTGGACCTCTCGGATCCATGCCAGTATATGCCAAGCCACGGTGGTAGAACAAAGTCATATTCCATTCATAATGACAAACGTAGGCATTTTAAAAAGTAGTAACAACTTCGTTTATACCTAACACCAAGCTTGCCTTTTGCTTGTCTTTTTTAGATATTTAGGTCAACAAAAATCTTTTCCTGATTAAAATATTCGAGACTCTTTGAAATCGGTAAAGTGAGCGATTTAAGACATTTAAAGTTGAAAAATGTTCTTTGTTTCGAATAACAACATTACGTATTTGTTTTTGTTCATGGAATTTAATGCTTTGACTTTGTCCCAATAAAACATTTATTTTTCGTTGCTGGACAAAAATACATAGTGGGTACCCAAGGAAAATTAAAAACTTTAAAATTAAAATAAAAACAAAAAAATAAGTAAACGCTTTGCCCAACAGTTAAACTTAAATTGTACCCTTAGTGGGTGATTATGGGGAATTTTTTCGATACCTATCCCATACCAAAATTTTAATTTTACGTTCATTAAATTATTGCTATTATTAAATTTTCCTTATTTTTGAAAACGTTATAAATTATTGGTCTTACAAGGAATCTATAGACATGGCAAGTTGTTGTCTGCCAGAATCGTAATAGACACTCATTAAAGACTATGTTAAAAAAAATACATAAAACAGCTTTTATCTCTACTAGATCTTACGAATGTAACTTTTTAAATTAAAATTAAAATATCACTTAAAAGTTAATAAAATACTTTTTAGGCATTTTATTGTATATCTATTGAAAACAAAATTGTTTATCTAAGAAAAATTGCCTTTTAAAATAATTCAATTTTACGCAAAAATTTGGGTGTAATTTGTAACCAAAGAACTAGATAAATTTAGCTGTGAAATCAAAACTGATATCACGTAGTACTATTTATGACGAAATGTTTTAAATGTTAGGAATTGAACAAATTTCTATTATAAAATTCAAGGGAAAAAAGCATTTCAGGAATTTCATTTTCACACAAAGTGTGTTTAACTAAAAAATACTTCAAGGGTGTAGGTAACATCAAAACATCGTTTAAATCAATTGACTTTAATCATGCAATATACTCGCACTACCTTTACCTCTATACAGATAGCAGGACTTTATCTTCCGAAGCCTTCCACTTAATAAATTCTAAATAGCCAACAAATTCGGCTTATAGCAATGATCAGCAATCAGATTGAAAGAAACATCAAAAAGTAACCTACCGACATACATATAGCTTTCATCGTTAAATAAATTTAACATAGGCATTATCCACAAAATACAAATCACCTGAAATTAACTTCCAGATTGAACCAAATCGTTTGACTCAAGCCCTGTAAAGCTGTATCCGTATGACGATTTCGTGTCAATCTCATCCCATCAAAAATCTATAGAAAATCATAAAACTCAATTGATCTGAATCCAATCGTGAAATTGTTTTCTATTGGCACAAGGAATCAGTCCAGGAAATCAAAACACAAATAAAAATAAAAAAACGCGTGCGCCACGGTACTTCTATACCTAACCTCTACCTACCAGTTCGCCTATATCTAATCTTAAGCTCCGTCAAATTGAAACCCATCCGATTTTTGAGGGGTTCAACTTTTATTCTTTGAATGACTTCCAAATGATTTGATTCGCATTCACAAAACATAAAACGCTAACAAATACCAAATGCTTCTTTGGCTGTTTTGTTCATCCTCCGAAACACTTATGACGGGGGCACTTCTGTTCGTTTCTAAAGATTTGTTGTGATTGAATTGGATTTAGAAAGTTTTTTGTGTGTCGCCTTCCTGCTTTTGTTGTGTATTCGTGCTGTCTATTGACTATAACTGCTCTATTTGCTTCGCTTCCTGGGCCATAGTGTGAGAAATATATGAGTTGACGAAAATTATTATTTTACACAATAGAAACGCAATTGAATGTTAAAGTGGCAACTATGTATATTATTTCAACTACATATCCACCATTGTACCTCCTACACTCTTCTAAACTCACATGTTTTATTCGTATATGAATAAAACGGATAAGAATGGCAGAAATTTATGAGTTTCGTGTCGTAAACTTTAAATGTGCCTTAGGAGTGTCTTTTATCCTACTATGTATGTACCTCCTCCTCACCAAGAGGACTTTGAATTCGAGATAAAATGCGGGAAAACATTATAATGTGTTTTCTAGTGAACTTATCTGGAATGATGCGAGTTTGATAGATGCCCCATGGGAGCTATGCCCCACGCTGCCTTGCCTGGTTTTGTTTTATGTATTTTTTAAAATTAAGTATGTGTCATCATGATAACATAGCAATATAATTTAGTGCATCCCATATGTGGAAGCTAGCAGAAGGATGAGGATTTAAATTTAAATACATATAAATATATTTTTTTTTAAATAAAAGAAGATTGTTTTATTTGAAAAATATGAGGAAAAATTTCAACTGGGAAATAAATTGTTCAGCAAAATACCTAAAAGAAAATTCACTGCATAAGAAATGTGTTATTTCAAATCATGTCAAACTATATTTTTCTTATGTAGGTACAGTAGAAAAATTATTTTCACAAAACAAAATTGCACTCTTTTATTTATATCCTCTTTGCATTGTTAGAACAAGTCCAAAAAAAAATATATTATTATAATGGCCATATGCCAGACCGTTTAAAAAATTCAAAATTCAAAATAGCTTGCTTTTTATCATACAATATCAATAGTTTAAAGAAAAACCTGCAAGAACTTCATGACCAGTTTAGTCGATAATATTTATTAAAATTTCATTAGAGCAACAGATTCTGAGAGAAACGTGCCACACTCACACTAGGGTAAATGTAAATACTGAGCGCACTGAGGGTTTAACAGTGTTTTTCTAAAAATCTTTGCTCTGCCGAAAAAAGTGTTATAATCTTTAATGTGTACAATTTTAAAGATTTAAAATCTTTTCAAAAAACAAACGGTTTTTAAGGTAATCATAAAAACTGTATTTTGTCCCTTTAACCGTACAAATAAAAGTCAATCATTAAACCGCCATAACTTTAAGCCTGAAGCTAAGATTAAACGGTCAACGTTAATGGTTAACGCATTGACTCCTTGACGTCATCAGAAACATCGTCAATATACTTTCAACGTAGACCGCGTCAACACAAGCAAAGTTGACGATCACACGAATAACGCTAATTGGTCAATGTTTTCCCTTAATGCGTTAACGTGTTATATGTGTTAACGCAATTGGTACTCTTTGGTGTCAATGAATTGATATGTGAAACGTTCACGGTTACACTACTAAACATATGCACGTTGACGCGGAGCAGACAGGAGCAAAATTCAATAATTTTTAACTTCGACGATCACATGACATTGGCTGTACTCGTATTATTACCGAACAAAGCAATGTAAATGGATGAAAAAACCTAAAAATTAGACAATTTTTGAAGTTTTTTTACTGCTCCGGAAAAAAGTGATTGGTAATTGCGTAACATTTGAATGGAAATAAACCTTTGCCGTCAAAATAAATTTCGTCCCTCGTCTGTCAAGCTATTATAACTTTCGATGTATTTAAAATTTCCAAAAAATATGCAAAATTTTCTAGACTGATATGAAGCTCAATGCAAATAACGTTGACTTGGCAGAAAATTCTGCTGTGTCAAAGTAAGAATACAGGCAACGCGTTGGTGAACGTGTTCTAACTTTGTTAACAGAGTGATCACACGGCCAACGAAAATAATCATCGCATTGACCCCTAAATTTGTGCCAACGAGGGTGTCAACACAGCCGTCAACACTTCGAAAGTATTCTTTTAAAAGTATTCAACTTTGAGGCAGAATTTGACGTCACTTTGACTTGAGAGTCAACGCGTTGAACATTTGCGTTGACCGTCTAATCGTAGGTTAACTTATGTAAAGATCCTAGATTGTTATACTTTTAAAATAAGTGTTGATGTTAGTATAGGAAACAAAAAAGGTAGTGCCATTGTCATTAAAAAGGGGGCCCCTAACAAATTTTTGATACGGGGCCCCCGAAGTGCTCGCTACGCCACTGGGAGGGGTGAAAACCAATTTCAGCTAACACGATTACCCTCGAAGTTGCACCCGCGGTCGCACTTCGGAACCTTTTTCTGGCGAATTATTAATTTAATTGAAGTTATATATAAATGAGTCCAAAGCGAATAGGTGAAAATGTAACCCTTCAAGTAATAATTTCATTAAAATATTTGTTTATTTTAGTATAAATGTACTTAAAAAACGCTTCCAAATGCCATCCGCATGTTGGTAAGATAACAGTCGATGTCTTATGGCAGACGGGGGGACTCCAGAACATACAAAAAGTTTCGGACTCGCTACCATATTCCAAATGCGCTTTGGAAAAATAACGGTTGATGTTTTAAGAGAAAGTGGTTGAAGAGACGCGCTAAGGCTATTTTGGGAAAATAATGGTTGATATCTTAAGCGGGGACGCACCTTCGTGTAAAATCTCAACTGTGAGCACTAAAAAATTTATTGTGTGTTTTTGATGCGCGCATAAGCTTTCTTATACAGTTGGTGGTTTAGAAAACATAATAAAGAAGTTTTATGTGTTCCTTATATTGGTTTCAATCGAAAATTTGATGTTTTTTGATAACAGGTGACTTTTCAAATGCGTTTATACCCTACTTCAGACATATTTTTTAAAAATAACAGAAGTATAGTGCTTTAAATTTGTTTTCAAAACAAATAGGTACTCCAAAGACTTTAATTTAATCTTTGAAATTCCAAATTTAATGCTTCATAATTATGTTTGTACATTAGGGTGGTCGTTAAAAAAAAAGTCATCGTGGATGGGCCTAAATCGGCTCTAAATGCAGACAAAAAGATCCCTTATTTTTTCAGATTTTTATTTTCATTCTGCTGAAGGGGAAAATTAAATTTCCCTTTTTTTCATTTTAGGTAATTCGCGTAAAAAAAAAGAAATTCAGAGCATGTAGGTGGGAAGTAGACAAGGAAAAAAATTCTAAAGGAGGCAGTAATGTCTACCCCCCCCGCCTCCCGCTTGGACGGGAGGGGCAATTTAATAAAATTATTGCCTAAAATAGAAAAAATATTAATTAAAAAACAACGGAAACACTTACAGTAATGTCTTGTAGCTTTTTGGAAAGCCAGAAATCCATTATTATATTTAATTTTCTTAATTTAATTTTTTTTTTTCAAAATGCTGAGTTTGAAACACTTTTCTGCCAAAACTTTTCATCAAAAAACTTTCCAAAAAGCTACAAAACTGCAAGTGTTGACATTATTTTTTTATTTTTTTTTTCTATTTTATGCAATAATTTTATTAAATTGGGGGGAGATATAACCCCCCTCCCACGTACGTGCTCTGAGTTTTTTGGCAGATTTTACGAGAAGTTCCTAGTATGCAAAAAAAGGGAAATTTAATTTACCCCTACAGTGACTATAGGGTATGAAAATAAAAATCTGAAAACATTAGGGAATTTTTGTCTTCGTTAAGAGCCGATTTAGGCTCATCCCAATATAAAAACTCAAAAAAACCCATTATAACGACCACCTTAATGTACACATATGTATGTATGTGTGTTTCGAGCGTCTTATATGATATTTATGATATTTCAGAGGTTCTCCATTAAAAATAATTATTTTGTCTAACTTTTTATTGTCAATTTATATCATACATAAATAATTTTAATCTATACAATAATAAAAGAAATTATTTTTTAACATTGAAAATGTTTATGGGGTCGTTTTGGATAAATTATGGTGTTACTAAAATGAAAAAAAAAAAGCGCTGGCGTATACGGAGGCTAAGATCGAATATTTGGTTGGTGTTAAAATGAATAACATGATCAAATGTAATATGAGATGAACGTTAGCGTATACGGAGGGTACGAAGTACGACAGAATATTTGGTTGGTGTTACCATTCATTTTGGAGTGAACAAATATGTATAGGAGATGAATGCAAGCATATAGGGAGGATACGGTTGAGTTTTGGTTGGTGGTTACTTAAATGAACAATATGAGTTGGAAAATCCAAACAAAAATTAAAAATAGAATTGCTGGACATAAATATATACTTACAATAAATAATATACAAATTTTAGATATACAGAACAGAACTACACAAAAAAAATGCTAACTGAAATGCTTCACATACAAAAGAATGCAAATCTTGTTAATAGCCGTTTCGATTGCGATGGCTTAAGTAGCATATTTAGTCAACTTGCTCAATATTGTTAATTTATATACATACTTGTTTTTCATTTACATATTTATATTGATCTTGATTTTAATTTAATTAATTTTGACAAAATCTTAAAAATAATTTGTATTAGTTTGAAGACCTAACTTTTTTGTATGTATGTAATATTCTAGTTTTATAAATTATTGTTTAAATTCAAAGAATAATGTAATCTTGTTAATAAAGGCTTGATGAAGGGTATAAATATACCCGAGACGTCGCAAAAGAAGTAAACTTTTTCATTTTATAACTTTGACCTGAAAGCCTGCATATTAGAAGAAACTTTCTTTATATGCATATATGTACCTATAATGAAAGGTCACTTAAATCATCAAAGAATTATATACAAAAAAATATACTGTGGATCTTTTAATAACAAGTGTTCTTTTTATTTATTAAATAGAATTGCCAAACCCAATTTTTTTAAATGATAAGTTTTGATTCCAAATCAACCAAAAACATAAATACTTGAGTGGCGTTTATTTTTGAAATGTTTCAATTTTTTCACCCCCCCCCCCCTAAAAGCTACCAAGGTAAGTACAAAAAAAATTGTTTTTTTTTTAATTGCATTATGCGTCTAGAAATAATCTAACCGATTTTGTTCTCATCCTGGATTTAATGGTGTTTTTTTAACGCTGAGCACTTTTAATAACACGTCTTTCAGTACTAATACTGGCTTTAAGTCCATTCTTTACCCTGATTTAGGAAGCAAAGTTACTTGAATTCGAAGTCAGTATAACGATCTTTCATCGGTCAGCTTCTCTTTTTTTCCTTCGCTTAAGATTTTTTTGATATTTTCTTTTATTTTGCAAGAACAACCGCACAATTTGAACACTTTTTCCAATTCTGTAGGCAATTTTGCGTAAGGAGAGTTTTGTTTTCAGCGCTAAGTTTTGTTTTGGCTTATTCTGCAGTGTTTAAAGCATTTCCGCTGCTCATTTTCTCTCTAGCTAAAACAAAAATACTTTTACTGCTATACTGTTAGAAAAATAGAGCACATTTTGGGAGTGGATGTATAACCAAAACCGGAGTATGAGGGATTATAGGTTCATCGTACATGTATCTTGATATCGAATACTAAGGTCTGGCAGGCTTTGTTTTCAGCCTTTGGGAGGGGTGAGGGGCTAAAAAGTGCTAGGGTCCCTTTTCTATTTTCAGGAATATAACCTCTTTAATTCATTTTTTAAAAAATCCGATATGATGTTCCGTCATTTTGTCTAAGCGTAAACACCACAATCTTGACGGTCCGAATAATAGAGTTCATTTCCACCATTTTACGTTAGCTTTTTTGGAGGGAGATTTTCAGTGAAACAAAAAATCAGCAAATAAAGTTTCCACAAAAACACCGATAAGGTTTGCTCAAAAAGCTCAAATCATGGGTTCTATTTATCGGATCCCTATAAGATAAAAGTCTTGAGACAGGGAAAATAACATTTCTTTTTTTTTTAAACTGAATAGAAGTGATATTGACCCTACCATATAAATAGGAAACCAAGCTGCTTTTAACCCCCCACCAAACGCTGAGAAAAAAACCTGCCAGACTTTTCTATTCGACATAGGTACTCCGATTTCGGTTATGCATACACTCCCAAAATCTGCTGTCGCCTTGTGGTCTGAAATAATTGTTTATATTCAGTGTCGCGGAGTCTAGTTATCCTTTCAAAAAAAAAAAAATATTTTATTTAATTATAGAAAAAGTTGGTAATTGAAAATCAAATTTGAAAAAATCAATATGAAGTGCTTGTCTTTTGTGTCTTTCCCTCACTCCATAAACCTAACAAAAATGCACACAAATTACTTAAGAAGAAGTCTTTTTGTTCAACCAAGTCAAAGGATTAAGAATAGGGTTCCGTACTCTTGAAATCACCCTTAAATCTTTTTAATATGTTAATTTCTCTCAACCTTTTTGAAACTGATTGAAATGTAAAATTTTATCACATGACATCAAAAGCAGACGTCGACAAATGAGACCTACAAAAGTTTCTAAGACATTTCCTTTAATGGTCAGTGCGTCTTGAATGACCACATCATAAGAAAAGTGCATAACCTCTAAGAAAACCAACACCCCTGTACACACACAGACACACATTAAACACATGAACATCCTTAATCCTTTTTCAATGAAAAGTGTAAATGTGCACCCATCTGAAAATGTTCTCAAAAAGCAAAGTGTGTATGCATAACCTAAAACAGAAACGATCTCTCTATGGACAGTAATCATCAGCATACTGATGAGATGTTGATGATGATGGTATAGGCAGTGTCAAGGATACATTGTAATCCTCTCCCAAACCATCCAATAAACTGTGAACGTCTTAAGAAAGTTTTCTAAGAAACTTAAGATGTTGAGGAGTTTCAGAAGGTCAAGTGCCTATATAGGGTTGATGTGTGTGTGCTTATCTTAAAGTGGGAAACAGTATAAATAGTCTAAGGATATATAGGTGGGAAATCCACTTAAACCGCTTTGCAAGGACTCCAGAGTCGATTGGAAAATTTGCATTTTATCCTTTCACAGACTCTAGACAAACCAAGGTATTAGACCGCTTACTTAGAGTAATTGGAAGAAATTACACACACAAGACTTTCCAAGTACACTGCAAGGAAATAATTTTCAATTTGCATCCAGCACGTATCCAGGCGGCTGCTGGCGCACAACGTACATGCCCATTCCAATGTCCATGATATGTTTTCAAATAACAAATTGTTCATCTTGACATTGAATAGAGAAGACAAAATTCGATTCGTATACATATACCTACATCCGTTGGACAAGTTGTTAAAAGTCAGATGGGAAATGGCACTGGATCTGGAACTGGACTGCTGGCTTCTTCACCCCCAGGACATGGATGTATATTCTCGTTGTGACGAAGGGGAATAGTAAAATTTGTGTCATTTGCAGGAAAATTAAAACGAAAATGATGTTTTTCGTCTTCCTCTTATTTTTGAAAAGGGAATTGCCCGTATATACTTATTATTGTATTCCATTTTTTTTTTTTTAAACATGTTTGCCATCAAGGATAAACGGAAAGGCGAACGTCATAAGTTTGATGGAGGGTGGCCCTGCTTGTACTCATTTTCTATAAAAGCACGGCTCTACTGTTACTTAGCCCTCTTTAGATTAGCACTGTATTCTAAGTTAATGACAATGGATCCTTTTTTTTTGCATTTATGCTCATTTCTTTTTTTTAACATTCTATTCCCTGGATGGGGATATATATAGGGTGAAATCTTTCATAGCCTCTGATATTTTTTAAGGAGGCGAGAGTAAGTGATTTTATATTTTTTTTTCACTGGGGATTAAAGAATTAAAGGATAATTGTTTTTATGAAGGAAATTCCATTGAAATCGCTGGTCTTTTTTCTTGTCTTTGTTATTTTTATTTTTGCCTTGGAAAAATAAAGAAAATAAGACGGTCGCAATAAGGTCCTTGGAGATCTGCAATTGTGGAGATAACAATTATTGCTGTTTGACACTTGTCATTGAAGCAAGACATGATTAGAGTAGAGGAGTGAGAGGTGCTTAATTTAAATTAGTTTCTCGATTGCCAGAACGATGGTATGGGGCTGTCCTCTGGAGTCCAAAAAAGTTGAGAATGCAAAATCCTGGGATTAAGGTGCAAATGATAACAGTCATTGGATGGAATTACATTTTGACAAATGGATTCTTTCTTTTTTTCAATCGGTTTGAAATGTTTATAAGTGTCTATATATTTCAATTAAACATATATGTACTTAAACATATGTATACATTATGTACCTTGGATGAATTGACATTTCAAAAAAATAAGAAGAGCACATAGCAACCAATTCGAGCATTTAATCTTTGCAAGTGTTTGTTGGAATTGATACTTCCTTCAATAATGATCTAAACTCCGTTTTCCTCAGTCTTCCTAAACCTGGACAACATCTTCCCTCCAAATGATTCCTTTTGTCCTGAAGCTTCAAAGGACGAATTATTAAATTCATCAGTTTTTTTTTTATCCGTTATTTCAGATTTTAAACTTAATGAAATAAAATCCCTGTTGAATTTTTAAAGAATTTTATGTCCAATCAAAATAAGAGAAGAACATAAGTTAATTAAATTTTAAGCAATTTACAATCAAAAACCTAAATCAACAGTTTACACATTTTAAAAAGCTTAAAGATAAGACTGACCAATTTCAGATCCTTTATTCGTTTAAAAAAGCACAGTTAAGTCACACACATGGTGCTCCTTGGTGGTAGGTAAGGTATTTATATTGCCACAACCCCCACATTTGGTCGAACAAAAAAGTGATACACTCTCCTCTCTCATCCAAGACAAACGAGTTCCGTGGTTCTATGGTTTGGGATTCGTAAATATTTACAAACTTGGCCCAAGTAAATATGACCCAAGAGTAGAATTTATTTACATTTGCCTTCATTAATGCTCCTTTAATGTCACGTGATAATAATTGAAATGAATTTCGTACATTTTGTATTGTGTGCTTCATATGAAGCATAGCTGGACATTGGAAAATTGTCAAGAACCGAAAACCGGGAGCTTCGTATCCTGAGAAGACATTATTACATGAGTAAATGGGTTTATCAACCGGCTTCCATCAAGGACGGTATTATAGATTAGCCTTAGAGAGGAACGACAATGCATTAAATTTTCAGATAAAATTCATGTAGGTATATTGTTTTTAAGGTATAGCTAGTAGCATATACATAAATAACACATTAAGTGCCCGCCCCTGCCACGTAGGTATATATTGTACATGATGGAAGGGATCTTTGACCTCGTGCATAAGTAATGAGGATCGGAAAAGGGTGCTGGTTCTCATCTATTTACAACACTTCTACGTTGAAAAGTAGGGATAATTTTAGTGTTTTTGTGCCTTAATTATGGGTTATGCTCTTTCCATCCAACAAACAAGGTAGATATATTATAGCTAATGGAATCGATATTTCCTGGAAACATAATTGTAACGCTTCACTTAAGATAATACTTAAAAAGTGAAAAATAACATGCACCCGCATGACAACTGCTGCATTGATCTACATGTGCATACATATGTTATGTATATTGTAAGATATTGATTATGTCATTTAAAAAGGAACTAAGACTTTCAATGGATTTTATTCAAAAAATCATCAAAGGGGTCATTGAAGATGAGAAAACTGCGGAGTGCTATTAAATATTAGAGAGTGCATTTTTTAGAGGGGAGTGAAAAAGTACTCATTTTGGGTTTTTTTGCGTATAACTTGAAAACGAAGCAAAATTTCGATATATGTAATTCTAAAACTTTTTTGTAGAGAATACAATTTACCATGGAAATGGATTAAAAAAAAAATAATTTTTAGTTCGCTAAATTTAAAAAAAATCATTGCCCAAAAATGTGAAAAATCGGATTTTTTGTTTTTTTTTTTCACTTATTTGCTCATAACTTTTTTACCAGCAGAGAAAGGCATTATAAAAGAAAGAATTAAATGTCTTTTAAAATTAATTATTTAAAAAACGGTTTGGATAAAAATCGACTGAAAAACAGTCTTTCAATCTAGGCTGATTTTAAGTTTTTAAAGCTTTATAAATGTTATTTTTGACTATTTTGAGGGACTTGTTAGATTATACGCTCAATTTCAAACTGGGTGTAAAACCCGTCTTTGTAAAAGAGGCATTTCACGTGAAGCGGACAACGAAAGAAGTGGTGGGTATTGAAATTTGTTCATCCGTGGGTTATTTATACTTGATTAGATACTGAACATATATATTAAAGGATTTTAAATTTTGAGGCCTGGTGCTAAAGTTATGCGCTTGTAAGGTTTTGGTAAGCTATGGCTAAAGGTTTTTTAGAAAAATAATTATTAAGTCAATGAAGGAACAGAAAAATTATTTTTATCTTGAAATATATGGTAAATTAGATGTTCTTTTTGGTAGTGAAATCTTAACCGGAAATCGATTTTTTCCTAGGATATAAAACCGGAAGTTAACAGTTCAAATCAAATTTTAAGAAACTTAGTCCGTTTTTATGTTTTTTTTTTAAGTTTCAAAATGTGGCGTATACATCACAAAAACTACGTGCCAAGTTGTAGAGTGGAATCTCCATTCATTTAGATGATACATAATTTTAAGTGCGTGGCTCTCATTCAAAAAACAGATATTTTTGTATATAGAAAACCGGAAACATAGGCAAAGATTAGGGTAATTTTTTCTGCAGAACCACTCAGTGATGCACAAAAATATATTATCAATAAGTTGAAACTCATTTTGCTTGTAAGTCCAGTGTGTGTTTTAAAACTGGTGTCACGTTGAAATAAACAGGCAGATTGCTACCTTAACAGAAGGCCAAGCTAAATTCAACTCGTAAAAATTGTAAAAATAACCATACAAAATGTTAATCCAACCTAATCTATGGGCAAATAGAAATTGACAGCATACATAGTTAAAAAACGTGTCCTCGGTTAAGATCTACACTATATTCTTCTCAATATTTCATATTAATACGAATTTTGTGTTAAAATAACATGAAAACTTCTTCTTAAATCAATTTGAAAATGATAAGAAAGGTCACTACGTTGATGAATGTAAGGTTATTTAAATCAGGGAAATTTTTGAAATCTCTGTAAATTTATATGTGATTGTGCACCTTGTTAATTAAACTAGGTCCTGGTTGATTATTTACCCAATATTTTTTTCTGAGTGTAGATTTAAAAAAGTTACCGCTCCTTTAAAGGATAAACACGGATTCTTGGATTGTTTAAATATTGATATCATATTCACGGCCGTAGCCAGGCCTACGCTAGGGTGAGCTCAGCTCACCCAACAAAATGTTGAGCTCACCCAAAAAATTGTGGTACATTTCTAACCAAAGATACAAAACAAAATATTTATTTGCTTCAAAATTAATGGGAGAGAAAAAACAATATCTCAATCAGACGGAATCTCCAAAAAACTAAAATCCAACAAGACAAAATCCCCAATAAAATTTTTTTTTCCAAAATCCCCAAATATCCAAAGATCCCCAACAAGTTTTGCAAATAGCATAGATTTATACACACTGTGTCTTTGTTGAGTTTGCTGTAGAGCGGTTAGGCCTTAAGTAATTGTTTTGTGAAGAGTTAAGCTAGAACTATAATGCTCGGAGGGGCACTTAAGTGGTCGAAAGAAAACAATCGAATACACGGAAAGCATATGACGCGGCTATAATTGCGGAGTGGAAGGTTTCGTCAAGTTTCGTTCAACTTTGGTTACGGACGTGAGGTGCGCTCCCGAGCGCACCTCACTTAAGTAAAACTGATATTTGGTGAAATAGAAAGGCCAAAAAGAGAAAGATGATAGTTACATTATGGGTTTGTTCCCCTTTTCTCGGTACGGAAAGCTACTTTTCGTTGGTTTCTGACATTACCTTCAGTGCCCTTCCGACTTATAGTTCTACCTTTAGTAATTTTTATGTTTTGCATTAAACTCTAATTTTTTTTTGGTGGTTTGAAATGAAAAGAGCCAAGCAACCTTAAACGGACCACTCAAGGTTCTGTTTTCCAGGAAAATTGTTGATGTAGGCGACTACCAGCCGGCCATGTGACTTTACATAACGTCAGCAAAGCAACGAAGTTGCGTGAGCGGGACAAAGGACTCATGAGGAAGTAAAATCCTTTCAGCTTGTGAAGTAGGTTATCCAAAGAAACTGTAGGCCAAGAAAACTGTTAATATTGGTAAAACGCATAAAAAGTTTTTTTTTTCACTAAACAAAAAAAAAATGCTTTTATAAAGGACATTTATTTTATTGCTTCTCTTGGGGATGTTTTTTTCAAGAAATTTTGTCTTGGGGATTTTGTCTTTACTAGGTTTTAACTTGGAGATTTTGTCTTTGGGGATTTTTATTTGGGGATTATGGGTTTTGGGCAAACATCACTAACCCAAAATTAATATTAAATATGCGCCAACAATATTTTAAAAGAAATACTTAATTGGATGAAGATTAAAAAAGGCGTCGAAAATAGCCTTAGTGCAGATGATATGGAAAAAATTCTGTTTGGATACATAATAGACAACAATTTTGTAGCTGGGACTTTATTCAAATTATTGGAAATAATAACTTAAGGAGCAAATAAATGTTACAGGCTAAAAAAAAACAAATTATAGTTAAATACACAAATAATGAATACAGCAGAAGAGAAACAGAATGCTCAAGTAGTCCCAGCCTCAAGGCCTCTAAGAAAATGAACTCGATCTTCCCGGTTTTTCCAATCAATATTGTTATATCTTCACTTCGAGAAAGTGATTTTGGCGATAAGTCGACCTTGGTTTTTAAAGATCTAATGTCTAATTTGATAATTTTTGGGAAATCCAAAATGTTGCTTTTAATTGCTAAAAATGCTTATTACTTTTAAAAATTGAACTTTCAATAACCATCAACCATGTTAGAAACAGCAATAAGAAACAATTGCAACACATTGGCTTTTATTACATTCATAAAACATTTTCCTCCGAGTCAAATAGGGTACTTTACTCAATATTGTACGAAATGGACATTGGAATTTCTCCCTTCTTCTAAAATTTGAAATGCCAATAATTGTCTACTGTTCCTTGCAGGTTCAAATTTGGCCGTTCAAAATGGTAGCCCAGTGGCCATAGAATATCAATTTTCGATGCCAATAAATTCCAAGAGAAACTGCGACCACAATTCACGTTCCCAGTTTTGACGATGGGAAAAATTCCGTGGGAAATTTTATTCACGATAGCCCCCATAAATGAGATTTTTTTTTAAATCATTGGCTTCATGATTTTAGCATTGAATGAATGAGAACTTTTCTCCTAATAAAAAAAATAAACAGAGTTAGAAGACAACTTCAAACGTTGCATTTGTTTTACAACGTATGGCTAGTTTTTGAAGGAATCGATACATTATGTGGTTAGGTTAGGTTGAAGTGGTTAGGTTAGGTTGAAGTGGCTGTCAGTCATGAAAACTGACACACTTAGACCATAAGTTGGCCCATTGTGATACCACAAGAATCTGGGAAGCCTTTTTCCCTACTCGATGAACCATTTGGAGCTTCTTATGAAGCGTAACAGACTACCTATGTCAACATTTACGAAATCACTAGGATCATTGAAGTAGAAATCTCCAAGATGGAGTCTTCGCCTATGAGATAGAGCAGAACAAGTGCATAGAAGATGAAGAATCGATTCCACCTCTTCCTCGTCCATACAGCTTCTGCAAAAATCATTAGAGAATACGCCAAGACGCGTTGCGTGCTTGCCTCTATAAGGCAGTGTCCGGTTATGACACCGATCATGGAGCTAATGTGCAATCTGCTTAGAGATATCAAACATTTAGATCGCTTAAAATCCATTACTGGCCAGATTTGTTTTGTTGCCAAGCAAGTACATTATGTGGGCACGTCTACGAAATGAGTCATCATTTGCAGCACTTTCGCAAATAGAAGCCTTACGACGCTCATCAATGACCGATCAACGATTTTGAAGTCTTTATTTGTTTGCATTCAAAAAGACACGATTGAATATGATGGAAATAGATGATATTTTGAGTAAATATGCTGAAAAAACCAAAGAGTCCATCTTTTTCAAGTATTTTTTGCTCATATTAGTGATTTTATGAATATTTGTAATCAGGAACATGTAAACCTTATATTGTGTCAATATAAATTGTGTATTTTTAGACAGTACTATGATTTTCGTTAAAAAAATTTCAGCTCACCCAAAACTACCTTGAGCTCACCCCTACGATTAATCCTGGCTACAGCCGTGATCATATTCCACAAAATCACATTCATTTTAAAAGACCTCTAATCTTCAACTTTTGTTTCAATATTATTATGAAACTATTCTGTGTATTTTAAGTACATATAAATAAAAGAGAGGTGTAAAAATATTGACCATATAATTATATCGAATGGCGAATTATATAAAGACATATCATCAACGAATCAGAAAAGTTTATAACCCTTTCACCAGTGCAATCGTTGATCTAATTTTATATTTTTAATATATATCTTCTAGCTACCTCAACTATGTAGATGAGGAACTGCAATTTTAATTTGTCTGGTTTAAATCATCATGATAGAAAAATCCTTACATACATATGTATTTATATACAAACATAGGTATTTATATGCATGCATATATGTAATCTTCTTTTATTTAATTTCCAATATTATGAGATTCCAAGAGATGAACATAAAGATAAAAGACCAGAGGAACCACATCATAGGATTTTCATTCAGCTATGCTAGGCAAATTCCATTAGAAAATTTACTTCAAGAAATTCAAAAAAAAAAAAAATAAGAGAAAATTTTCTTCAAAAGTATTCATGTGGTAAAATGAAAGGATCTGCATTCCGGAGAATGGAATGGGAATGTCTTGGATTTTATCATCATTTGAATTGGATTCATTTGTGGGTTCCTTAATGGTGTATGGCTATATATAGTGATATTGACCTGAACTTATAGGGCAAAGAATCTTCTACACATTTAATCCACCGTACTGGAGATAATGTGTGCAAATATGTACTTTGTGAATGGCATATCAAGGGAACTTTCTTGACCATAAACATTTGAAAAGATATTCTCTGCCTCTGGCCGTATACAATACAAGTTTGAGGAATTTGAAATATTTAAGAGTAAATGTGTTTTCTTTCATGAATGTGTTTTGTGTCTTAAGTTTTATGATTCAGTTGGATTTTACATATGTTTTTTAGCTAAATGTTTTTTTTATGTGAAATTTTAATGTAATGAATTTGGGATACTATTATTAAGTCTGAGAATTTGTAGGGTGGCAAGTTTAAGAATGAATTATTGGCTTTTCCGTGATATGACTTTTTTTCAACCACTAAAATTCTTAAAGTACCTTTAGAAGTAGGAATACACAGACGGTAAAAGCAACTCTCAATAAACGCATTACCTCAGTTAAATGAATACCCAAAATTTTACCATTGGTGTCTCAGTAATTGCAATTTATCAATAAAGTGTGAGACAGTAAATGCAACTTTCCTACCATCATATCTTATTTCGTTCGGCCAATATATTTTTGCTTTTTTCTGTGTTTACTTTTGTTTTAACTTTGTAGTTATTTGAGGGGGTACTATCATAAAAACAATAATTTTACTGCACTTAATGATTTGTTTGCTTTTTTGACTCGACACTTTTGAAAAGATGAGTACTCTACTCTTAATATCACGCTAGCAAAACAATTACTTACAGTAAAACTATAAAATCAGTAAAATATCCACTTTAAAGTAAAGTATCCGAACCCAACATGATACCCATTAAATCACCTATAAGAACACAACAACACAAAAAAATAAACAAGGTAAATCCTTCTGCTTTAAGGACTATCATCTATCAATGTCACATTATGAAGTGATCATATTTTGGATTTTTACCACATCAAACCTGTGTTTGCTGTTTATTCAACCCCATACTGATATGCCGTTAAATAACTCTATGACACACGTATCCATAAAATCCCCCAAAAAACATGCTGTGCAGCCACTTTGTTTCAACCCCATCTGTCAGTCAGCCACCCACCCACATCATTGTTGCGTTATTGATACTATATTCCTATATTCAATCAAAAATCGATTAGCCGGCCGCCACCGCTTTTCTGGCATCAAGTTCTCTATGTATGTAGCCCTCGCTTTTGGCTTGAGTATATATTGACAGGGGGAAGGAACTTCGAACCAGAAGGGTTGTTGGTTGCATCACATTTTCTTTCCATCCCGTCGTATTGACACTTGCAGCACGTTTGGGTTATTGTATAAGAAAGGGTAGCACCTGTGATCTAAGTAGGATGAAGCTTCAAAATGATTTATGTTTTTTAATTCTTCTCAGCCGTTATAAATTTTGTGTGACCAGAATTTATGTATAAGTCAATTGATTTGAAGAGGGTTTCGGTTCTGTAAAATAAAATAAATATAAAGAAAAATTTTGCAGATAATTTTTTGTCGGTTCCATGAGCAAATAAAAAAAATCTTATACAATTGGGTCCACAATTAAATTCTAAGAATAAAACAAACCGTTTATTATTATAGGCATGAGCATGACAGCTCGTGGAGGAGCGACTTATACCCTCAATGATCCTTATGCGTGCTTTTTGTTGGACATGAAAATGTGGGTTCTGGGATCTTGGCATACCATATGTGGGATTTTCGCGAGGAAGGTATGCCATCAAATAATTGGTTAGTACATCAGTCATAAAAGGTAAACTAATTTAAGAAATCGGTCGACCATGGAAACTGTCTATTAAATTGTTTTAGTTTTTCAAGATACTTTTCTTACCTTTATCAAGACCTAGTGGTTTTTCAGATGGTACAGGTTTCTTGCGAATATTCCACAAATGAGGTGCCAAAAGTCACACCTTACATTGTGTGACCGGTGACCTAGAACAAATTTAACCAGTGCTTTTATTTTTTTTTAAGGCTGAACGATTTCTAAAACTAGTTGACCCTTTTCTGAACAATTATTGACCAATTTGATGGCATATTTTTTGTTGCGAATAACCCACTGCGAATATCTGGAAGTTTCAAAACCAGCTAAGAGTATCCTAAAGCAGATAAGTTCAAAGTTAGAGTTGTTGATCTGGGAACCCTTTTCTTTTTAGAACTTGAAGAGTCAATGGATGTGACTTGTGATTCTTGTGAAACTCAACTTGCTGAACAGCTTTAAATGGCGATGAGCATAATATTGTGTGAGAATGTGCAAGAGGGTCCCACTTGCAGTCCTTGAAGACGAACGAGTCCCAACAAACAAAAATCCATCTTTTTTCCGACTTAACCTCATATGAAAGCATATATATCCTTAGGAGCTTTGTATAACGATTTCTGAACCTGGGACAACGGGAAAACTGATAAAGGTATGTGGCATTTATAAATATTAAGAGGCTAGTCTCTCCAAAAAATTGCAAAAATGCACATCATGATAGCAATGTTTTTGTATGATCTTCTTTTTCAAACTTGCTCTGTAGCAGAGCGACAGTGCAAACAATGCGAAGGGCAGGCGTATAAATGAAAGATGTTATCTTCAATAGATTCGTAAGATATGGATATCGATATCATTTAAAACTCCAAATGTGCCGTTATTAGGACACTCACGGTGATTCTGATTGAAATAACTGGTGGAACTTGTTGGCTTTAAAGTAAACGATGACAAATCCGGTATTCAACACTCATCTGGCGAATATAACTAAAGACAAAACGTCACTACTGATCCAATAGCATCAATTTCGAAGAACATAGCTAATAAGTTCATTTGCCTCGGAGTAGGCATTAACTTTACGAACGATATCTAAGTGGAGATCCGGTAAAGAACTACACTGAAAAACCGCAAGCAAAGGGTCTTTTCATAGTCATGCTTGAAATTTGAACCTATTGTGCGTTGAGCTGTGTGAGCAAATCATGGACATACTGAACAAGCGATTTGAGTAGGGCTGGCCCCGATACCATAAAAATATCGGTATCGTTTGGTATCGGTATCGGAAACCGGATCGATACCGGTTATATCGACAGAAAAAATTGATTTTTGAATATTATTGCATTACATATTACAAACCATCAATTCATTATTTAATTTTTCAGGAACCGCTCTAACTATTTGGATGACATTTTCACAGTTCTTTCTCTTCATAGTAGGGAGAATGTTTATGTTTAGGCAGTTATTTGTATTAGAACAGCCCATTACCACGCCCATTTTTCTTATGCTTACTTTCTCTGAACCCAACGATATGGAAGACATTTTCAGACTTGTTTCTTTTTAGTGTAGTACCTCGTGGCATGATGGTTAGTGTATAGGACTGTAATGCCGAAGGTGTGGGTTCGATTCCCATCCGTGCCACCTTAAAACAGAAATGTTTTATCCGAGGTACTGCCTCTTGCGAGGAACTGACAAATCCTCCAAGAATATTACTTGTCACGAAAAAGTGCTTCTCACTTAGCCGTTCGGACTCGGCAAAAAACTGTAGGTCCCCTCCATTCCTGCCAAGTGCCAACAACACGCACACAGGAATGGTTGAGAGTTGTAAGTCACTAGGCCCTGGTTCTCCACGAGCTGTTGAGCCAACCAATTTATTTATTTATTTATTTTTTTCTTTTTAGTGAGGAAGTGACTCTAGTTGAATCCTAAAGGTTCTATAGGGCAAAGTTTCGATTCGTGCAAAAAAGAAAATTGATATATGTAACAATCAAACATGACATTACGATGTTAGAGAACACGAAACAAGTGGGTGGCACAACTCTGTCTGTCTGTCTGCCTGTCTATCTGTTTGTATCTGGATTTGCAGCCTTAACCAATGATGCGATTCTCTTCAAATTTTGAACTTTAGTTTTCTTGTAACTCTCCAGAGGGGAAATTGGAAACCTTTTTTATAGCTCCAAAAATAACGATAGATACTGTTAAGGAAAAGCTTATTTATCTCAAAAATGGTTCAAACGATTTTTATTATTATAGGTTTGGTATGCATTTTGGTGAAAAAAAAATTACCAACAACTTTTACTAACGGTATAGGTACAGCCATAAAACAGTTTTTTCGATTTTCGATTTGCTCATTTATGGCTTAACGGATTTCAATCAAAGTTTTTATGAAAAAGTTTCTTTAAAATGTCAATAATATTTCATATCAAAATTAAAAAAAAAAAAACTAAGTTTTGGAGTTTTAAAAAAGTATTAACATTTTATTCATTTTTCCAAAAATAGGTCGATGAATTTTTTTGAAACTAGGTTTTTGAATGTATTTCAATATTTTCTAAAAATATTCATCCCAATTTTTTAAATAATAAAATAAGTTTCAAGCAACTTGAACATAAGAGCAAGTACGTGCCACTAAGCGAGTTCAACTACAAGATCAAAACCATGTAACCAAGACGTGCATTTTATTTTTGTTTGCGAATGAGACCTGGCCGAAACCGAGGCCAGACGAGAATGATACCGATACCGAGACCCAGGCAAGGCTTTGTTATACGAGACCGGGACCAGACTGAGCTATACGAGACCGATATTGATACCGAGATGATACTAAAATTTTTCAATTTTGACGATACCGAGACAATACCATTGATACTTGGTTTGGTATCGTGGTCAGCCCTAGATTTGAGGGCAGAGTCTTTTTGCAGGGCTGGCACGCAAAGTTGCCAACGAGATGGTGCAATCTATAACAACCTTAGATTTCTTTCCTTAGGACTCACTGAAATCTCAGTTCTATATAAATAAGCCCCAAATAGTTGAGGCCCCCCAATCTCCTGAAATAGTTCCCACAAGCACATCCAAGGTGGACGTATGAACTATTTTTAAGATTTTTAACAAATGCCATAGAATTTTCTGTAATAAAAAATATGACTAAGCATCTCACACAGAACTTGTTTCATTTAAATTTAAAAACCGATTGTCCTTATTGAAACACCCTCTACTTATGCATAAGATCAATTTGACGCTCTGTCAAACCGTTACACTATCAGTCCTGATTTACGACGCCATCGTATGTTGGACGATAAGCAGAAACTGAAAGCTTGGATACTTTCGTCATTTCCGAAATCAAAATTCTTGATGTTCATACATAATATATTTATTTCTGAGTTCGAAGAGGGAGGGTTCAACCGTAATTTTTGATGTGGGCCTCTGTTTTGAAAAGTTACTTTAAATTTACAAAAAAAAATATTATTTTTCAGTTTTTTATTTTTCATACTTTTAAAATCTGCGTTTTGAAAAACACTGGTTTAAGCTATCTTTTCCATTAAATTGGCTTTCTGTATGAAAATGTTGTTAAGGAAAATGCTTTATACCTAGGTACTTAAGGTTAAATATTGTTTCTTGTCTATTCCTTTTATGTATTTCTATGAAGCGTTTTTGATGTACATATGACCCCCATATTCATGAGGTATATGTAGGTTATGTATATTTATTGTTTTTTTTTGTCTCCAAAATATAAAACATTGATTAAATCTTGTGTCATCAAAAACCATCTTCTTTTGAAATAATTTCTTTCTATACCACCACTCAATCCCTCAGATTACACAAATATATAGCAGAAGCAGCACATGCATAAATAATGCTGTGTCGTTGTTCATCACTGGCAATTTTCGTATATTGGCCAAGTAAACAAAAAGGGTTATTGAAAAATAAGGGTATACATGAGCCGCATCGCAGGCAATTTCTTTCCCACATCCCCGCTGCCCGCCGTCGCCGTTACCCGGATGATGTTAAAGAAAGACATTTGAACTGAAAAAGGATTTTATCCTGATAAGATATAAAATTAAAGTACCTCACAAGCAGAAATGGAATAACGTCGATTCACGACCCATACCTATACATAGTACACCATCTCCCTGCCACACGCATTTGAAAGATTCATCATCTTAACTCTTTCCATCAGAGCAATGCTCTGTAATTGTGCCCGCACCCACGTTCTCAAGCACCAAGAATTAACATTTTATCATTAAAAGTATACCCGCAAGACGGTGCGGTGGTCTTTTTTGACTCAACCTAACCCCATCTTACAGATTGCGATATACGTTCGTTCATTTAGTGCATAGTGCCTTGATGCCTTGAAAGGAAGAGGAGGAGGATGAGATTTTAAAATGGAAAATTCCTGGGGGTGGCAGTTCGTCTTCCATACTCAAAAAATTAACAAAGAGCAGGAGCATTTATCTATATCTATCTATCTATCTACTGAAAAACCAAGATTGGATTTTGATGTTTAAAATTGGAAAATGCCTTCGGCTTGACATTATCCTTGGCCTGTGTACATTTAAATTTTCCAAATTCATTCGAGAGTTATAATGGTTACTGTGTTAAATACTTCTCGTGGTAGTGGTGATAATGGTGGCAGAGACAGAGAGCAATAGAATACCCCGGGACTGATAAGAATTTGAAGGACTATAGTAGAATGGTTCGTAGCCAAGAGGTATCATCTGGTCCTTAATGTTTTATAGAATGATGTGCTTTATGGTTGAGTTTTATGCTTGTAAATAATCAATTGTCATTTGGGGAGATATTAAAAATGTTGGTGGTATAAAATATGGAAAATGGAATAAAATAAAAATAAATAATTTATGCAGCTCTTACTATCTTTACTTACTTTTGGAATTAATTTTACAAAAATATTTAAAGCAACTTTGACTGAACTGAACATGAACATGAACTAGATCGATAAGTTGAGTTCTAAATTACAAAAAAATCATAATCCCAAAGCAGACAGCTCAATGACTATGCAGTGATCATCTCATTTTTTAATAAATTTATTGGAAGGAAATGTTAAACCCCGGTTGCGGCTTAGAGAGATTTTACTAAAAAAGGTTATTTTTTGTATTTATGTTTTTTTTATTATATCCTTAAAAATGCAAGTGGTCATAAAAACGTAATTTTTAATTATTTTTAACGATGATTGACGGAAAAGTGTTGAATGAAATCACTGAAACAATATCGACATGGTCTGGTCCCATTTGCAAAAGAACGCAAAAAAACTTCAACAATGAAGACCAGCCAACAAAAATGACGAGCAACAATTACAAATATGGAATATCTCCATTACATGCTAGAATCAGATGCATGGAATTCATTTTGGAGCTTGCATTTACACTCAAACAAGATGGGGAAAATATTGGAACTAAGGAGGCAGATAGAATAAGGAAGCAAGATATCTTTCCAAAGGAAATCACGCGATGAAATGGGACTCGATATGAATAAACCAAAACAAGGATTTGGATTTTTTGTAGAACCTTATGTAACAGCTCGTATAACTGGAATTAATATGGAGGTGATAAGAAGGCTTCAAGTAATACTTAACGTTCTAAGCTACAGAGAAAATGTAGACGGTTCAAAGTTTGGAGTTTATCCAATGGAAACAACAAATTTGCTGAAAGAAAAGTATCCCGAAAAGCTACTTACATCACCTGCTCTTCATAAAATTTTGGCTCATGGCCAAAGTATAATCGAGTATCAGTCATTACCAATCGGAGAACTGTCAGAAGAAGATCAGGAATACAAAACAAGGACTACAAAAAATATAGGTTTCAAGGATGAGGCAGAATGAAGACCTATTTAACATGCTTGCAGCCTCATCAGACCCTCTTATTTCTTCGCTAAGGCATGTTAGAACTGAAAAAGATTTCAAAGCACGATACTCTCCAGAAATGATTAGTTTATTAGAAATTACCTCGGACTATGACGAAAGTTTCCAAGAAATCTAGTTTTTTGTTTTTATTTATTTTTACTTATTGATTTATTTATTCTCCACTTAGTCAGGGAGCCCACCGTAAGATTACCTATCTCATCGTGGCCATGCGAAAACCGATAGCTTTAGACAAAACATTTACAAAACTGCTGGTCGGACAAGCTTTATCTGGTCGCAATGGTTAGAAAATGCACTTTTCAGGTTGCATTTTTCGCTGAATGCACCTAGAATACAAGCAACTTATATAAATGGGGTATGAAATGAAAGCTAAGACTGTCCTCTACACGATACCATTGGTCAAACTTTTTGTGGCTGTTGCCACGAGTCCGACCACTTTTCTAAAATTAGGGATTTTGTGCATACTTGGATGGAAGTGAAAAAAAGAAGTTAAGGCTGCTCTCCTAACCATTTGATATGATTTTACTCAGTTTTCCCTGATGTAAAACGCAGTGTTAAAAAAGGACCATTTTTTTTTTAAATCGTGGGACTCGTCGCAACAGCCAAAAAAAGTCTGTCCGACCAATGGACAGCTTTCATTTGACACCCCAATTATATAAGTTGCTTGTATTCTAGTAGCTATCGGTTGGCATCCAATTTTTGCGTGGCCGCGATGTGATAGGTAATCTTACGGTTGGCTCCCGGACTAACTGTTAACCTTGAAATATATTATTGAAATAATTTGTTATATTGATTTGCCACTAAATACATTTTTTTTTCCTCTACTATTTCACTTGAAGTTGTTTTTAAATATTCTGCAATTACTGCAAACATTATCATTTTAGTTTTATTTTAAAGGAAAATACTACTTTTATTTTTTGGTATTTTTTTTTTCATGAAATTCTGGCATACCCTTTAAAGTATTTCATTAAATTTTATTATTTTATAGCACTAAACATACTTTTTTCATACCTTGACTTAAAATTTACCAATGAAGTAGTATATTTGCACTCTAATTTGCAGTAAAATAATTAAAAAAAAGGCTTTTAATACACATGCAGAAGTATTTAAAAATGTATTGTTTGTTTACTTTAATGCACCACTGTGACTTTTTTTGACTTTAAGACACCCCGTTTTTACTATAGTTATTTACATGAAAATATGAAGTTCATTCCCTATTGGGAGAAAGCCGTATTTCAGCAGAAGATTCTGAAACACCCTGTAAAAATGTTTTTCTTAAAACTTGCTAACTTTATAGCCTTGGAAATTTTGTTTAAAAAGAAAGAAAAAAATGATCCCAATATATTTATTCGTTTAAGAGCTATGATTTTCGCAAGCAACAAAGTCAATTGGCACCACTGTGCGCCGGCCTCCGCGCCGTTTGAAGCAATTTTCTTCGAAATTCACGAAAATTTGACGCCCACAAGGCCTTACAAAACCTATTTTTCTTGTACTTTGACCCTACGCATTTGATTTGTAGTTTATTTTCATCCCAAAAGTAGTAAAGTTAACACCTATTTTTTTTTTTAAGTTGGGTCTTGTGTGTAAATGGAAATTCACACACAAGTGCAGTGCATGCTGCGCATTATACATCAATTTATATTGAATAATTTTGAATGAACAACAACAACTTGTGTGTGTTACTATTTCACGAGAGCCACCTCGATCATCAGACTCCATTAGTGGTGCTTAGTCTGGTTATGCTCGTATTAATTGAAAAACTCTTTGCCGTCATATGGGAGCGAACCATGAACCTAGCGATTCAGAGGCCGATGCACTACACACCGCGCCCCTGAAGCCACATGGTTAGCTCTATCCCAATGCAGGTTTCGTTGTTTATCAATTGCATATAAATTGCTAGTCGCTGTTGCAATTGATAAACAACGAAACCTGCATTGGGATAGAGCTAACCATGTGGCTTCAGTGGCGCGGTGTGTAGTGCATCGGCCTCTGAATCGCAAGGTTCATGGTTCGCTCCCATATGACGGCAAAGAGTTTTTCAATTAATACGAGCATAACCAGACTAAGCACCACTAATGGAGTCTGATGATCGAGGTGGCTCTCGTGAAATAGCTATAACTCCAGCCTATAAACTTGGTGGTAACACACACAAGTTGTTGTTGTTCAATACCTATTTTTATTTTTTATTTTTTCAAAACATAAATACATTTCAGCATACGGTTTTTAGTGTTTGATTAAAAATTAATAAAGAATAGATTTTTGCCTAAAATACGCTATAGCGTGACATTGTACGAGTTTCCGTTGGTTTTTCTATTTTGTTTTTTGTCTATTTTGAAAGTACCCCTATCGCCTAAATGGGGGGATATAAACCCTGAACTCCAATACGAATGTGTCTTGTCTTCTTTCTTCTTGCAGTAATAAAAAAAGATAATTTATTTCTTATGAATTTTTTTGTTATTATTTTTTTTAACCTCGCTCCTCCCCCCCTCTGCCGGCTACACAAAACTTAAATTAAAAGCTACAAAAAAAATACACGCTTATTAACTTACTTTAACAATACAACTTTCAAGAAGCTTTTGATCAAAATGTATTGAAAGTTTAATATAAATCCTTTTTAACTTGCTTAACTGGGTCGTAATTTATACTAGGTACCAATTTGACAGAACTTGGGCCTATTACTTTTGTGAAGAAATCTCTCGGTTGGGATTTGAGTGCTAACCTTACGCCTATACTACTAGTAAGTGCTAACGTGGGAACTCTATAAAGAAATCTACTTTAAACATTTTAAAATTTGTATTCAAGGTACCATTATTTTAACAATGATTGGAGACAAATATTTAAAAGCACCTCGTTGCATAAAAAATTGTATAGCTTCCCTCCATTTCTGCCATTAACACGCAAATGGGTCCTGGACCCATGTTCTGTAACTATCGCATCGATAAAATTCGTCGAGAAGCGTTGAAAAATGAAACAAAACTCATACGATTTGTTTCTATTTCCATCGTTTCTCGACGAATTTTATCGATGCGATAGTTACAAAACATGGTTGAGAGCTGTAAGTCACTAGGCCCTGGTCCCCACGAGCTGTTGCACCCTCAAAATTATATTTTTATTCAAAAGCATGAAATTCATTCTATGAACCAGAGATCGAAAATAACAGTTGACCTTTATTTTCAATTGGTTTCTCACTGAGAGATATTTAATTCGTCAAATTTCATTTTGGTCTCGGTCTGTGATTTATTTTTAAAAATTAATTATTTAGGTCTTTTGGTGAGATTTATCATTTAACTTCCAGTCCAGAATAACTCTTATCTGTAGACTTTTTTTCAAGAAAATAAAGGGAAACGATCAACCTAAAACTGTTTCCATGAAAAATAAATCAAAAATGGTCTTTTCTCTCTAAGAAAAAGTAGATATAAAATCTGTGTTGTTTGAAATATTTCAGATAACTCAAATCGTCATCAACATTTATAAAAGAAGAGGTATTACGATAACGACGCCGTAGATACCGTTTAAACGTGGCTTTCAGTGCCATTATGGTCATTGCATTGATCTCGCTTTTGTCTCACCGTGCCCGTTTACACGACTATCTGTGTCGTGGTTTTCTCGCTATGGTCTAGATTTGGTCTCGCCGTGATATTTACACGTGGTTTTTGGTATTTAGAATGTTTTTTCATCATCTCGCTTTGTTCTCGCTATAGTCTCGCCAAAACTCTTTTTTTCAACATTACTTTTCAAATAGGTTACAATGAGCTAAAACCATGGCTAAAAACTCCAAAGGCAGTTTTATGTTTCTTTTACACGGCTACAAGTATCGTGTATTTCTCGCAATAATCTCGCTATAGTCACGCCATGACATTTACACGTGGTTTCTGTCATTGTTCAAGTCTTATCATCGTCTCGCTGAGGTCTCGATTTTAAGTTACCAAAGTCCGACCATTAAAGCAGTTAGAGTTTCATTTTAGCTACATTTTTCAAGCTGCTGACAACGGTTCCTGACTGGCAAAAAAGAAAACTGTTAACAATGACAATTGACACCTTACTGCCTACTGAACATACATACCCTAAGTGGGTCAACGGAGCTGCTTGAGTGGCACAGAGGTCCCAAAGAAGGAATATAAATCCATATGAGAAACCGTTAGCCAGCCAACGCACAATCGTTCAAGAAAACTGTTGACTTACCTTAAAAGATCTCTTTAAACTAATTTTTTTTAAATAACAGCATAACGAAATGAAATTATAACCGTAAGCGAGAATGTATACGGCGAGAAGATATGAACACCATGGCTACAAATGAAAAAAACAACTTGTAAACGGCCATGGCGAGACGTATGCCATGGGAAAACAATACACAAAACTACGTGTAAACGCAATGGGCAAGATGACGCCAAGAAATCGTCGATATCACCATCGTGCAATTGTTATTGTCGTTATTGTGTCCGTCATCGTCGGTGATGTCGTATTTCGACTTGCGCGATTTTAAGGTGCGAGATTTGCGTGCGTGCGTGTCAGCTCAAAGACAAAAAAGAGTCAATTATGATCAGCACTTCCACTAAACTTTTATTGAAGAGTATTAAACAATGAATTACCAAACAATTATTTGCAAATCCAAAAGCAGGGCTTTTAAATCAACAAAACAAAATAAAAATCTCCAAATGAGATTTATTTTTTTCCCTCATCGATAAGTGGTCAGTGGTTAACCAAAACCTAAAAAAAAAATCAAAATAAAAGTTTCTCATTATGAGAAACCGAAAAAAGTTCTTTTTAAGCTAAATGGTTATTAAGTGATCATTTTTAAAAATCTGGGCAGGCAAGCGAGATTCTAAAGACTTTTTAAAAGGTTGAGTTTTATTTTCGACCTCTGCTTTGAACTGCTTATAGACGATGACGAGTCCACAACAAAAAATTGATTAAAAGGCTGGGAGAGGCCAGTTAGTGGGGATACTGAAATTGACTTCCTAAACTAACAAGATTCAAATCTAGTATGTACATTTAAGTTATTTGATAAATAATAACGTTTTGAATGAATTAAATTCTCAACACTTATGGAAAGCAACTTGTTCATGGTAGAAGTTATAGGTGTATACGGAGACATATGTATATGTATTATCTTATGGGCTTTAACATTTGGCTCTTGACCTTTGGTACCTCATATGAGGGAAATTTGATAAAAAAAAATGCCATCTAATTGGTCAGTAATTGGTCAGAAAAGGTCAAGTGGTCCCAGAAATTGGTCAGCCCTAGATAACTTGTAATAAAGGCTTAAACTTTCTCTAGGGAAATTTGCAATAAATGTATACCATCCTAAAGATTTCTAGATCGTGATAAAAGGTCAACTATTTTTAGTAATTGATCAGCCATAGATCTTTTTATGAACATTTAATGAATTTAAAAAAAAATTTCAATGTCAAAACGATTTTTGGCACCTCATTTTAGGGAACTTTGCAAAAAATGTGTACCATCTGAAAGATCTTTTGATCTACATACATATATAAAAGGTCAGCTAGTTTCAGTAATTGGTCCGGTATGGATTTTTTTTAATGAATTTTTAAAAATTTCAAGGTCATAGCGATTTTTGGCACCTCATTTACCTATGGGAAATTTGCAAAAATTTAAAACCACCTGAAAGGTCCTAAGATCTATATAAAAGCTTAGCTAGTTTCAGTAATTGGTCAGCTATAAATTCATTTTTACGATTTCTTAAAGTATTTTTTTTTTCTAGGTCACGAATCGTTCATGACCCTGAAAAAAAACTTTAAAAAAAAACGTATAAAAGAAAAATGGGGCAAATTCCCATCAAAGATGTAATAGACTCCTATGCGGAGCAAATGCCCGTGGAGTTATTTTACTGCACCTTCCAAAAACACAGGGGGAGGGGTAACGTTCTTCAATTCATTGTATTGCACTAAAAATTAATTCTTTATTTATTGCATATATAAACTGCAATTTTTGGCCTTACACCCTTAGCCTTAAGAAGAATTATATTTCTCTTTTGCCTCGTAACACGAGACAGCTTAAGAAACTTAACTTTAATGACATCATACATATATGCGTAGAAACGTCCCCATATGCAAAAAAAAAGAGATATTCTCAAAAATTGCGTACCGTCCGAAATGCCAGAACCTTTATTAAATACCGCTAACCAAAATTTTAAATAGTGAATAGTCTCGTATTTTTTTGATAATCTCAAAATTTAAAAAATCACATTTTTAACTATTTCGCATTTAAATTTCGCAACAAAAACTCTCGCAAATAAATCGAAACCTCAAAAATTCAAATCTCCAATATCAAAGGGCACGGTAGTGCCCAGCCAAGTTCGCGGCACTACACCCTTTTTACAGGAACAAACTCAGGCGATTTTCAACCCCCCTCTAAGTTCAGTATCAATAGAGTCAGAAACTTTAACTTCACAGTATTTGCTGAGCTGATTAAACACAGGTGGTTCACCGAATTTCAACTCTCTAGCATTAGTAATTCCCGAGATATAAGACTTCAAAAATAGCAAAAACCGTAACTGACTGACTCACTGACTCACTGACTGACTGACCCACTGACAGATCATCAAAATTATGGAGCACTTCCCTACATCGTAGAAACTTGAAATTTCGCACAACGGTAGGCCTTGTGGTGCATACAAAGGAAAAAATCGAAAATCTGCAATTTTCTATTCAGGGGGCGTGGCATCCACCCACTTACCTAAAAATTCTTATAAATTATATGGAGCACATGCGATTGTTGTAGAACGATGAAAATTGGTAGGTCACTAGGGCTTAAAGTACTTAGAAAGAAAAAAATTGAAAAATTGGAATTTTCCAGTCAGGGGGCGTGGCATCCCCCCACACTCTTAAAAATTCTTATAAATTATATGGAGCTCTTTTGATTGTTGTAGAACGATGAAAATTGGTAGATCGGTAGAGCTTGAAGTACTTAAAAAGAAAAGAATTGAAAATTTGGAATTTTCCATTCAGGGGGTGAGGCGTCCACCCACATTTTAGAAATTCTTATAAATTATATGGAGCACTTCCGATTGTTGCAGAACGATAAAAATTTGTAGGTCGGTAGGGCTCAAAGTACTCATAGAGACTAAATTGAATAATTGGAATTTTCTATTCAGGGGGCGTGGCATCCACCCACTTTCTTAAAAATTCTTATAAATTATATGGAGCACTTCCGATTGTTGTAGAAAGATGAAAATTGGTAAGGCGTTGGGGTTTGACGTGCATCCAAAGATAAAAGTCAGAAATTTATAATTTTCACCTCAAGGGGCGTGTCATCTACCCACTTTTTAAAAATTGTAATCAATTATATAATGCACTTCAATTGTTGTAGAACGATGAAAATAAGTAGAACGGTATGCTTGAAGAGCATAATAAGAGATTTTCCATTCAAGGGGCGTGGCATCCACCCACTTTCTCAGAGTTGCTATTATTTTTATGAAGCACTTTCGGTTGTCATAGAACTATTAATATTTGTAGAGCGGTAGGGCTTGATTTTCACCCGGCAAAATAAAATCTTTGCAAAAAAGAGTGAAATCACAACAAAAACATAAATGTTAAAAAAATAACCAAGTTCTTATACGTGCAAGAAACCTGTGCCTAAAAAGTCAGCCAAAAAAAGTAATGAGATCTAAAATATATGCCAAATTTTAAGTTCATGTAGTTTAATGTCAAATATCTGAACTAGAATAATATCGAAACAACTTCAAATTATAACAGAAACTGGTATTAAATGATGAATGATTAAAATTTGGTGGATTTACTTGGCAAGTTTTCTCTTAATTACTGACTTAATCACAAATTTAAAATGTATGAAAACTTGACCAGTGAACCCACTAAATTTTAATCAGTAATCATTAATTACCAAATTTCTGTCATGATTTGGAATTGTTTCGATATTACTCTACTTAAGATATTTGATATTAAACTTCATGAACTTAAAATTTGGCATACATTTTAGATCTCATTACTTTTTTTCGCTGACTTTTTAGGCACAGGTTTCTTGAACATATAAGAACTTGGCTATTTTTTTAACATTTATGTTTTTGTTGTGATCAAAATCTCGCAATTCCAGTAACGCTCGCAGAATTGGGCAAAAGCTCAAAAGTGAGTTGTTGAGTTGCTTTAAAATAAAAAATATCCTTCTTAGTTCTCATTCAAAAATTTTTTTTTATTTGTATAAGTTTACACAAAAGTCCATTCACACACAATTTACGTTTTTTTTTTGTCAAAATTTCAGATCACACTATCTACTATTCACATTCAACCTCTTCAAAAGGCTCATGCCAAGGATTTGGATTTATATAAATATCCGAAATTGTTCCCTTTAAAGAAAGAAAACCTTGATTCAAAGGAACTGGCTTCGGTTTAAGAGGAGCTTCAGCAATCCAATTTTGCCAAGCTTTAGTAGCTTGTTGCTTTCGTTTTTCTTCCAATAATCTCTGTTGCTCTCTTAGCTTTAATATTTGTTCTCTTTTTCGACGTTGTTCCTCCAATTTTTTGTGTTCCCAAGCTTTTCGATTACTTTCACTGTCATCCAAAGTTTGACAAACTTCTCGATATTCTTGCAGTTCCGTCTGAATTGATGGTTTTTCTTTTTGCTGTGTTTTCTTAGCTAGCCACTCTTGGTATTTCTGTTCAGCAAGTTGTTTCTTTTTCTCAAGTTCCTGTTGACGTTTTTCTTCAATTTCTTTTTGTTTTGCTTGTTCATATGACTTAAGTTTCCTACAAAGCAATCGAAAAAATCAAAATCTTGGTTTACAAAGTTCGTGTTCCTGAGATCTCAGAATGTTGAGATTTCGGAAATATAAAAAAAAATTTGGATAAAGTGAGATTGGAGGAATATTAATCCTTATCCTTTACTTTGAATTTCTCTGATTTTTAGTCCAAACTTCTGTCAGGCAATTTTATTTATATCAACTTTGACATAATCAAAATGCACAGAAATTCACAGAAAATTACAAAAATTCAAAGTAAAGGAACATCAGACAACAACTTTTCGTGGAAAAATTATGGACATGCTGTGAAATGAAAATAAGATGAGATCACAGAAATATAAAGTGGATGATGTGAAGTATTTTTTTTTTTTATTTTGTGTAACTTACTTTTTACCCGAAAGCCAATTATAAAATGCACTTGAATTTGCCTGAGAAGTTTTTTGAATAGTATAACTTACACAAGGTGCGCTATCTGTTGATGGCATCGTTTCTCCAGATGAGTTCAAATCTAATGGAGGCACTATTGGTGGAAGTACATCACTCAGGCTTTCCATACTGGTATCAATTTTTGCGGTGCAAACAGCAGGATTTATGTATCTTAAAACAAATTAATTTTTTTTATTAACGATTCTTCTTTTTTTCATAATAATTCTTTTAATTAAAGTATGTTTACCTCGTGAAAATCCCACCAATGCTGGATGCTTGATGGGAAATAGTTGATGTTCTACCACTTAATAAGGTGTTAGAGTGTTGATAGTACGATGAATCGTTTCCTCTACACGATTTTGGTCGATCAATTTCATCACCGATATCATTAACACTTTGTGAAGAAAAAGCCATAATTTTTCTATTAATGATCTTGAAATTATTTGTATGTGTTTTTTATGTTAATGTAAAACTAAAAATAAATCAGACTTTCAATTGAAGTTAAAAGAAAAGCTTTCTACATAAATGTATAGTTAGTACAGGTAAAATAGTACGAAAAGTCTTTCGAATACAAACAAATTAGTACCATCATGAAACTTGGTGAAAACGTTTCATGTACTATAAGAATGAAAAATCAAAAGAGTCTATAAAAATATTTCACATGGAAGGGCGTTTTTTTGAGGGGTAGAAGGGGGAAGTTGTGGTGTATCAAACAGAAAAATTAACTTTGGTGCAACATAAGCATATGACACATGTTTTTAGGGTAGTTTTAAATGCTGAATCAAATGACATCAAAACCAAGTGGATACGGCCTCCGTGAAAAAAGTTATTGTCATTTTTATGTAAGGATGACTATATTTTCAGTACCTATAAGAGTAAAATACTGCCGGAAACCAGTTGAAAATAATGGTCCGTCGATGAAACTTGGCAATGGTTCATTTGTCATGAAAAGAAATAGTAAAAATAGTCTATTAAAATATCTGTGGTTAAAGGGTGTTTTTTTGGTTAGTTGGGGTAGTGGTGGGAGTATTTCCATAAAACCTGTGAAAAAAATGGTATATATTGAGATTTTGTAAAAATGTGCTATTAACTTACAAAATGAAGAATCAAAAGAGTCTATAGAAATATTTTGCATGGAAGGGTGTGTTTTTTGAAGATAGGTGGAAGTGTGTGGTTATTTTTCAAAAAAATGGAAAACGATGGCATAACTCAAGAAACTTCGTAAAAGTGTTTCATTTACTACGAGAATGAAGAATTTACGGAGTTTACAAAAATATCATGGGACAAAGGGTGTTTTTGTGGGCTTGGGTAAAGGGTGTTATTTGTTTTTTGGAAACAATTTTAGTTGTTGAAAAAGTTTTATACATTAATTCACCCATAAAAAACATCCTTCTACCATATAGATATTTTTATAGACTCTTTTGATTCTTCATTCTGGTAGTTCATACCACATTTTTATAAGGTTTCATAAATGTACCATTTTTGTAACTGGTTTATTGGTAATAATCCCCCCACACCACAACCCTCACCTCAACTCTCAAAAAACACTGCGTGATACACCACAACTTCCCCCCTCTCCCCCTCAAAAAAAACACACTTCCATGTGAAATATTTTTATCAACTCTTCTGATTTTTCATTCTCATAGTACATGAAACGCTTTCAACAAGTTTCATGATGGTACTAATTTTTTTGTTTTATTTATCCTATTTTACCTGTACTAATAAGTCAGTGAAAGCTTTATTTTTTTCTTAAGGTTTCTCCACAGTTCTGCGTGGAACAGAGCCTCATAAGTAATAACCTCTTCCAGGTGTTTTATTTGTTTTTTTTTTTTTGTAAAATATGACTATTTAAATGACCATTTATGAAAATTATTTTACTTTTTTGAACGCCCATAAAATTTGAAAATTGATAAAGAAAAAATGGTGGGCTCACAAAAATCGTTTTTTTTTTAATGTGATTATGGTCAAGTCAAGGAAGACTCAAAATCATAAAATAAATGCAATAAATCATGCAAGTTGGGTTATTATTTTATGTGGTAAGGGTGATCCCCAGGTATAACAAGCTAAAAGTTCCCAGCCCAGGGCCGCGAGCTTTTGGCAGGAGGAAGGGTAAAAGGTCCCCTCTTGTAATTTTCGGGGATTTTTTGAAAACCAAGCGTTTAAGCAAAAAAGTGTATTCTACAAAATGAAAGAAAAATAAATTTCCTACGAAAAAGCTTCTAACATATTTTCAGTAGGAGCAAGGTTAAGAAAGATACGGGCAGTAGAAAACTCAAAAATTTGAAAAACAATGTTATTGTCTTACAAAATCAATGGTTTTTGATCATTTTACTCAGAAGTAACGGAAAAAGTATAAGTATATATTGATTCAAGGTCATTCCAGTGACGCTATGAGAGCAAGTTGGGGTGTAAAGATGGGGGTTGTGTTTAAAATGCTCATATTTAATTTTGTTGATAGTGTTTTTTTTCATATGAAAAACACTGTTTCTTACACAGTACACAGAATTTTATCGGCCAATACTTTATAAAATAGTTTTTGGACATATCCTAAGAAATCAATTATATAAAAAGGGAGGTGTATTTCCCCCTCCTTTTTAGAAGAGGGGGGCAAATTTCCAAAACATCGAATTAAAGTAGAAAAAGAGCTTTTTAAAAACAACAGAAATACTTATCATACTGCGCTATATCTTTTTTAAAGCTTAAAACAGGTTCATTTATTATATTGTCAAATCCGTAAAACAATTTTTTGAAATACTCGTTTGAAAAATAGAAATAAAAACATTTAAATGCTGTAATTTATTTTTTCATTTTTACTTGCGATATACTTATGTAGGTACTATAAGGCAAGTTTTGGATTCTTGTGAAAAAAAATGTTTGAGATAACAATCAAACATGATATTACGATGATAGAGAATACCAAAAAAGTGGGTGACACAATTCTGTCTGTTCGTCTACAGCCTAAACGGCTTTATCGATTTTCTTCAAACTTGGTACATAATGGTTTTTGGTGATTCTGCCGTCACATTTTTTTCATTTTTTTTTAGAACCAAAAATAACGGTACCTGCCATACAATTTTCTTGTCAATTTTACACAATCGCTTTTTTCTCAAAAACGGCGCGACAACTTTTCTTTTAAAAAATTCAGTAAATTTATTTTAGTAAAGGCTTCCTTTAGGTGGAAAACCATTTTTCAAAAATGGTTATTAATGGTACCTCCCAAAGAAACATTTTTTTAATTTTTGATTTCCTTCCAAACGGTACGACCGATTTCAATTATTTTTTTTATACAGAAAATTCCAAAAAATATAAATAGTTTTGTGTAATAAAATTTTTGAAAAATATTTTTTGGATTTTTAAAAAATGTTTCAAAATTTTTTTTGGAAAATCAAATATTTCTAAAACGACATTATCGATTTTTTTGAAACTCTATACTTGAGAGTTTTTTAGTACTCTCTAAAATGTTTTTAGAAAAAATTTCACAAAAAAAATTTAAAACTTTTTTTAAAAATCCCAAAGCTTTTTTTTGAAAATTTTGATATTTTATAAACAATTTGACAATTGACAATTTTGTTGACAATTTTTTTTCAAATTTTGTTTTTTATGCATAAAAAATATATACCTACTTAAGATTGGCATACCAAAATTTGTTCTTAAAAATGTTTTAAGAATTTTATATAGTTATAAGAAATTAATTTTTTAAGAAACCGCTCCAACGATTTTAATTTTCTTTTTTTCTAAACAATCATATTCAATCAAGAATTAAGATGGCATTCTTTTTTTTCACATCAAACTGTCACAGGAGTTGTTTTAGAGCCGTTTTCTTCACCAAAAGTTGAACACAACTTCAGGATTTTTATTTTCAACTTGTGTTTTTGGTTTTCTTCACTCAAAGATGACAGCTTCAACTTTCGATTTTCAACTTCAGAGTTTATCAACTTTCGATTTTCTCAACTCCCGAAAAATGTAGAAGTTGGTCGTGCAAACTTGAGATTTTTCAACATAATTTAGATTTTTGTTCTTTATTTTTGTTTATTATAAGTTATATTCACTTTCAATATTTAGAACAAATTAATTTAAACCATATTTCGAGGAAAATATTTTTGGAAAGTTGATATTTTTCCCACAAAGTCAAACACTTATTAAAAACGACCAAATAAACAACTTTGGGTAGTTTGTTTTGGTTTTTTCCGCCATTAATATTTTGTTTTAGTTTTGACAACAAAAATAATTCCGAAACTTTAATTTCAGATTGAATGGACGCAATTAATTCAAATCTACCATTAAAATTGACATATCTGTCACAAATATCCCAGGGATATTTTGAAAAACGGAAGTAGGCCAACTTTCAAATTTCAACTCCCGAGTTGAGAATTTTAGAAGTGAAGAAAAGCAATTTTCAACTTCCCATCCTACTCTCGATTTGATATTAACTCTAGAGTTGGCCAACTCTGGAGTTTTCGGCAAGTTGACTAATAGTGAAGAAAACCGACCTTAGCCAACTTAAATGTCGTATTTCATGCTTCTCTACATTTTTCTCTCATAACTTCCATGTTTTTATATACAATTTTCTTAAACCCGCTGAAAACCAGACGGTTGTAGGATTTTTAGTTTTTCATAAAATTAAGAAAACTATTTTTTCTTATAAGCAATTATTTTTGTGTGCCAAACTTACTGTCCCTGGTTAAAACTTATAACCTAAAATTATGTTAGTCGGCTATGACATAAAATAAGCAGATTTAAAATAAAAGTGTTTTGCGACCCTTGGTCCAAATGCGTTTCGCCCAGGTACAACTCCCGATCGAACACAGTCCTACTGAAGTGAAAGTAATCTGCTCCGTCTTGTGCAAGGGGTTTTCGACTGTGCATCTACAGTTCTACGGCTGACGTGATAGATTAGCGGAGCTACCGCTCTATCCTTGATCAGCCATTGACAATCTTAAAAGAGGAATGCATCGGGCGGAATAAAGCCGCTTAGACGCACATTCGTTATTTGGGTAGTAAATCCCAACAATTAAGCTGTTGGTTGAGAACATCGCTCTTGCAATGTGACGCCGAATTAGCTTCAACAAGAAATTATCTATCCTGTTTTTGTTGGATAACCAGGTTGGAATAATGTTGCATAACCAAGTTAGAATAATAATGTTCGTACTCCGACTCTAGTATTCTGTGTGATCCAAGGCAGCGTCTAAGACACTTTGAACCAAACCAGGCATTCGTAGGCAATCATCGATCGGATGAGAGCCACTTAGCAAATCACCTTCATCGTGTTGTCAAACCCACTGCTATAAAACAACCGTTTAATCATGGCGAAAACTCCCCCAGTCCTGGTCAGAGCAGCTTTCATAATATCTGTAGAAATACAAAAACGGATCCATCCAGATTGCAAAGTACTTTACAACAGTTTTACTCGCCAGTGGATATCTAGCTTGCGCCATCGCCGGTTCTTTCTCGTGTCCCTTGTGGCTCCACGCAACGTACCTAGTCCTAAAGAAGATAGTTGTTTCTGAATTCTGAAAGTTGATTTTCAGCTTCCAGTCATCACAATATCGCTGAATCTTATCGAAGTCACGCTGTTAAAGTATTTTGATAACCTCGAATTTTGGAGCTGTTCTGTACGAAATTAGATTGTCGGCATACGCAATTGCTAGAATTAAACTTCTTATCAGATCGCTCATATAAATGCTGATGCTGAATGGAATCGACTAGTTGAACGCTCCCTAGTGAAGAAGTTACATTGCCACTTTTGACAAAAAGCTTTAAACCCTTAAGCATATCATAGAGCATATGTAATAGTGGTTTATTAATGCCGTGTCTGGTCAAGTTTAGATAAGGATGGTTAAACTTAATACGGTGTTGAAAGCCGAATCAAAAAGACAGGCATCCGTACACTGCGTTTTAAATATGCTCCATTGGATATTAGAAACGAGCTTAGACGCGACATGAATAGTATCATGTTCCGCCTTAAAACCGAACTGACTAACCGGTTTGATATTACTATCCTCAGCCCACTTTGAGCTCTATTTTTAGCTTTTTCGAATACCTTACTAATTCTCGGATGAAGACTTATCGACCGGAAACTCGCCGGCCGGATTTGGGTTGTCCTTCCCTTTTTCGGGAGAAGAATTTCCCCTGCTGTTTTCCATCATACTGGATAATATCCATTAATTAGAACATTGTTAAACAGTGTGGAATATAAATATCTACTGCTTCTTGCGGTAAATGTCGAAGTACAGCCTTGGATTTGCCATTGAGTCCTGGTGGCTTTTTCTCCTTTAATGAATCGAAGTTGAGCTGAAGCTTGGCAACTATCTGGCAAGTTGCCCAACTTTTAGCTTTTACTTGCAGCTTTTTTGACGTTTCAACATTTCAAGCGCAACCGAGTATATACATGGGGGTTGAAGTGAGTTTCAAACACTTCTCAACCTCTCACAAAGCCGTAAAATAATTTTAGCTCCTTTTTCATCATTATTAAATTTTATTTTAGTTTTTATTTTTATTTTCGATACAAAAATGTCAGAAAGCTACATTGTGGGCGCGTAAAAAAATTACGGACGATATTTTTTGGCAGCTATTTCAACTGCAGCTGCAGATCCAGTTGCAGCACTCGCACTCGATTCTGTTCAGGCGTTTATAAAATGATCTTCATTGAACCCGGTAAAACCTAGGTTCTCTGATCGCCAATGCGTAATGTCATTACGAAGGTACAAGTAGTGAAGTAAGGCTCTGTTTTCCTGGTCATGGTTCGGGCGGATGCACCCATTCACCTCATACACTTTTGCTTGAAAGATATTATTTTATTCGAGGCAAAGGATTTAAGCAAATCTTATTTTGCATTTTTCTTTATTAAAATCTTAAATTCTTAAGCTAATATCTATTGATACAATGATTTCAACACAAATATTTCAAAAATAAAAAGAGTTGATCTAAGGAAAACCAAAGATAGTCAAAAATAGATTCCACCAAACCCTACAGTATTGTCTTAATTCAGAAACATTCGATATCCTTTAAAACCTGCCAATACCATCACAACATGTTAAAAACCATTGTTGCAAGTCAAAGCCAAGCCACTCTACTAAATAGTTAGAGGTACCTAATTTTATGCATTGTTCATCAAACACGTCCATCAAACTCTAAAATATAAAATATGGTCGTTTTTCCGAAATAGCTTTATCGTTAAGATTCATTTTCTTCGACACCCCATTATACTTAAGCATAAAGCTGAAGCTAACACCAACTATAAAATTTATTTCATCTCTTTTAGAACACAAAATTACAACTACATTCATAAATGTAAGAAAAAGGACATCAATGTTCTTATAGCATTATAAATACAAGTACATATCAATATCATCCTACATACAAATTTGTATCTATATTCTCGTATACATTTTAATTTCCTCTTTTAATGCATGGCTAAGTCCTTTTTTGAAAAGTTGCCAATATAAGTGTTAACAATATCTACGCGTTTTAATTAGGGATGCTCATGGAAAAAAAACATCGATGTTTTATTCGATGTGATACATCGTAACCTTACATCGATGCTTGTCGATGCATCGCATAGAAACATCGATGTTTTCGATGTATCGAATGAAAATATAAAATTTTTTTTTTTTATTTTTCAATGAGTTTTATTCAAAATAAGATTTTATAATTTTGTGTAACATAAAATTAATTATAAAGAAATCATAGGGATTAGAAAGGAAAACATAAACGACCATATTATTAACGAATTTCAAAACAATTTTTTTCTCAAAGCATGTTTAGTGAATGCTTGAAGTTGCATATTTTCCCAAACTTGGCACTATTATCGAGAGATTTGAAATCTAAAAGACACAATCTTAAATTAAATTTCGGTTTAATTTAATTATAATATGGGCGTCATTATTTTGAAATTAAAAATCCCAAAAAATCTAAGCTTTACATAAATTAAATTTTATTTACGCGCTTTCCTTGAATCCTATTACGTTGCTGGCTAAAAACTTGTGAAGCTTTTGAATAAAGTCTTTCTCATGGCACTGAGCTTGCTACCAAAGTCAAGTATTTGAACGCAATTTTGTAAAGCTTTGGGAATTGTTGTTTGTAATCGGACCATATTTCCAAAGGGTTTTCACTGAGACGACCAACAGGTGCCCTCAATATGGTAGAGTGAAATACACCATCACACTGATACATAAATTGAAAGAGAAGAGAGCATGTGAAATAAATTTAACTGTAGATTTGGCACTTTGAGTGAGTCTTTTCAATGCTTGCTTCATTCGATGCATCGAATAAAAAAACATCGATGTATCGGTAAACATCGAAAGGGTGCGAAACATCGGATTTATTCGATACATCGAATAGTAAACATCGATGTTTTCGATGTATCGATGTTTTTTGAGCAACCCTAGTTTTAATTAGGATCCAAATCTCAATGGGGTATAACAACACCATCCCGAAGAGATTTTTAGGATGAATGATGTTTTGTATTCTCAATTTTGCTTTGTTTTTCGATTTTTTGTTTGTTGTTCTGCTGGTGCAAAAGCAGAAGGACTACACTTAAACCTATACATCTATCGTATTACGAGCGAGTGGGATTTTTGGGATTTTTGCCCATGGCAATGCGTCTCAACATCTCTATTGTAGAGTGTCTTTATGTAAGACCTGATGAATACAATATAAGTAGATAGGTGCACACTGCACAGTGGATATGTAGTACATAGTGCTTTTTGGTTTATGAAAAGAAATAATAGTCTCATCTTTCTATAGGTATACATACACAAATATAATATGAACAGAGGTACTAACATATGAAGAACACAATTCATAGTTCATATGCTTTGTTGTAGAAGAAAGAAGAGTCCTTAATTTCCTCTGGGTTTATTCCGTGTAGTTTTGTGAGACTCAAAATAGTCGGTTTATATACTATGGGTGGTAAGGATTGGCTATAGAGGGGTATGAGGATTTAGGATGACAGAGAAAAGTTGGGTCCAATTTAATAGTTCACAGTATTTTAATTCCAAATTTGTATAGATACAGGGTGATTCAAAAATAAACATCATTCTCAATTTGAAAAGAAATCTGCGAAAATTGCTATTAAAGAATTATAAGTTAAAAAATGACAACAAAAAAAAGGGTGTCCCAAAATTAACGCAAGATCTGCGAATGTCTACCCATTTGTGTAGCTGAGTGTCGGGAACCATATAAACACAAACAATTTGACAGCTGGTAGTTTAGGGTTAGTAAAAATGGAGCTTTTAGCGAGCAAACAACGCATTTTCATTGCTGATGCATGTTTCAAAAATATTCAAAATTTGTGCAGTGACAGTTCGAGAGGGAGTTCCAAAATTTACGCAAGGTTGAATTATATAGAAAACACAGTTTTAACTTGCAATTAGGTAATGGTATACAAAAAAATGAGCTCGAGATTTTGATCCAGACTTGTCATTACGATGATAGGGAAGACAAAGAAGTGGTTCTCAAAATTCTGTCAGTCTGTCTCTTTTTCTGTCTGTTTGGCTACATTCAAAACGGCTGGATCGATTTTCTTCAGACTTGGTATATAGTGGTTTTTGGTGATTCTCCTTAAACTTTTTTTTTTCATTTTTTGCCACACAATATTTTTTTTTGCAATTTTACAAAATCATATTTTTCTCAAAAATGGTTTCACAGCTTTTCTTGCAAAATTCAATAAATTTCTCTTAGTAATGGCTACCATTAAATGGTTATTAATGGTAGGTACCTCCCAAGGAACGGTTTTTTTATTTTCGATTTTCTTCAAAATCGTAATTCTGATTTCAATCATTTTTGTATACAGAAGCTCATAAAAATATAGATATGAAGTTTTTTTTACCAAAATTTAAAAAAAAATATTTTTTTGGATTTTTCAAAAATACTCAAAATTTCTTCTTTTGAAAATCAAATATTTTGGTCAAATTTTTTTAAACTCTTTAAAAACAAATTTAACTTTTATGTTTAAATTTTTTGTATTCCATTAAATTACATATGTACATGATCAAGAATTCAGAAGGCATTCTCTTATTTCACTTAAAACTAATGAGAGTTGTTTTAGCTGATTTAAATATGTATCGTATTTCATGCTCTTATGCGAGAAACAGATTGACACAGCAACTTCAACAGCAACTTTGACAACATTGAAAACTTTGACATCAAAAGTCAAGTGAAATAGATTACAACTTGAACAGCACTTTTGACAGCATAAAAACAAATGATGAGAATAGTTGAAAATCGGTTGTCACATTTGCATTTGAGTGTTGGTTAACTTGAAAAACTTCGCCTTAAAGTTGGTAGCATTTGCACAGCGACAGCGACATAGGGTTTAGGTCTAATAGTACGGGAGGCAGCGTGGAATTTGAAAAGTCATTTCATACCGGCTGAAAATTATACCAACAATAGTTTTCCGCATTCCCATAAGACATCTGACCGTCAGCTACTCCGGTTGTGGTGGGTCTAGGAGTAATGGGGTCTTGAAGTTGTAAAAAAAAATGTATTTTCAAGTCATTTCATACCGCTCCAAAATGTGTTGGATAGTTGTTCAGATAATACTGAATCAAAAAACAATCGTCAGCTGCATGGGAGGCGGGGGATTATACGTCAGTCGGGGGCATGAACTGGTAATTTTTTTCAAAAAATAAAGTCATTTTATACCTTATGAAATTTACGGAGCTGAATATTGATGTTTTATAAATAATGAAAACAGCCGTCAGCTGTTTGGCTAACGGGAGAAAGACCGTCAGTCGGCGTCTTAAACATTCTTCGCCTATAGCAGCTCTGTGCATTTCACAATCACTGTAAAATATAAAGTAACGACCTTTACCTCCACAAACATTCAACTGACACCAGTTTTTATAAAAAGTTCGTTCCGGAAACCGAAACCATTGATGGATACAGGGGTTCATAGAAATCATAACCCTCCCTTCCTGAGACTTTACCGAGTTATAAACGCATTTAAAATATGTATATGAAATCAATTATTTTGATTCCACCACAACAAATTAATTAGGTACATTTTTATAGGCCAGGAAAAATGGGGTCCGAGGTTGAAAAAATTAATTAATAAAATATTAAAATTGGAATCGACGCAGAATTGCAACCTCTATAACATATCCAAAGTCCCCCAAAATCCCCTCATTGGCTTTTTGTGTAGATGCATTTGAAGAGGTGCAGACGGGGAGAACTTGGAGGTCTATCAAGCTAAAATATTTGTTTTGGTACAACCTAACCATATGATACATGTTATAAGGGTAGTTTTTAATGCTGAATCTAATGAAACCAAATTCAAAATGATACAACCACCAAAGAAAAAGTTATAGTCCTTTTGATGTAATAATGACTTTTTTTCAAGAACAACAGGTAAAATATTACCGAAAACCCTTTGAAAATAATGTGATGTTAATGAAACTTGGTATAAATGTACCATTTGTCATTCGAACTAAGAATCAAGACAGTCCCTTAAAATATCCATGGTCGAAGGGTGTTTTTTTTAAGGGGGAGGGGCAAGTGTAGAATGTTGACCATAACACCGACGAAAAAACTCTTACACTCATGAATCTCGCCAAAAATATTAAATTTGTCATGGCATAAGAGTGACCCCAGGTATAACACACTAAAAGTCCCCTTCTCAGGGCCGCGAGCTTAAGGTAGGAGTTGAGTTGGGAATATAAGTAGTTTTTCGTGAATATTTTTAAAACTTAGTGTATTAGCGGAAAAGTTTACACTACGAAATGAAAGTGCCCTTTCACACGAGGAAACTGAGTTGCCAGCAACTTTTAGTTCCGTGGTGAGAAGGGCAGGAGGAAAGAGGGGCGAACAGAATCTCCCCGGTCGAGGATTTGAGGAGATTTTTTGACATTTCCTTTCACATGTAGGTTTAGGTGTGTTCAACCAATAGACTTTCAAAGGAATTTTCAAAAATTGCCTGGAGATTTGTTTCCTCGTATGAAAGGTACAAGAGATTTTTAAGGAGATTAAAAGAAAACGTCAAAAAAATCTCCAGCAACTTGTTTCTTCGTGTGAAAGGGGACAAAGACGATTAAATTTCCTAAAAAAAAAGCTTTATTCAAATTTTCGGTAAGAGCGGGATTATGAAAGGTACGAGGCGTAGAAATGTCAAACATTTGAAAAATAATGTTACTGTCTTATATAAATGTAGGGTTAAAGGTCCAAGTGAGAAATTTTATTATTAAGAAATATACAATAAAAACAATACAAAAAACATTTCAATTAAATAGTCCAGTAACCTTGTAGTTTCATAGAACTGAGACCTTGCGTCAGTTCCGGTAGCTCTGAATTTTTGCTGAGTTGTTTATGATGTTGGCCTCAAGCACCAAACGCAATATTGGTAAAAATCAAAAAAAAACACGATTTTCTCACGGTTTTTAAACTTATTGGCCATTTTAACCATTACGCCTTAATTTCCGAATAAAAAATTGCTCTAGGATTTCAACCTTATCTACTAAATTTTATTCAATTTTAGTCCAAAACTGTTTTCGTAGACACAACAGTTTTCAAGGGACCACTTTTCATAATATAGCAATACAAATTTAAAACAACAGTATATTAAACAGTATAATAACAAAAACATGGTCTTTGACATATGCTGCATCAAAGCAATGGGGCTTGTAGATTGGGTCTAAAGAAGAAAACAACTGCTCTATTGCTTTGATGCAGCATATGTCAAAGACCATGTTTTTTTTTTATTATACTGTTTAATACACATTGGACGCCCAATATACCGAATACCCGATATAGCGAATTTGCGATATAACGAACGCATTAGTAAATTGACATAAAATGTAAAATGTTTAAAATGGGATATGTTTATGCCACTCAATGTAACACCGTTGATACAAGTTTTTTTCTTTTATTTCATAATCCCAGTTGTATATTTGAAACAGAAAAAATGTAACTGATGTTGTTGTAAGTTTTAGTTGTATGATGTAGTTGGTGAGGTTTTTAGCGCTGAAATAGGCCCCAGAATGCTATCCATGTAACAAAGCTCCATTACCGCAATAACTTGCTCAGTGACATAATATGCGTTTTTCTTTTTACTTGCGATTATAGGTACTATAAGGCAAGTTTTGGATTCGTGCAAAACAAAAATTGAGATAACAATCAAACATGATAATACGATGATAGAGAACACCAAAAAAGTGGGTGGCACGATTCTGTCTGTCTGTCGGAGTGTCTGTCTGTTCATCTATAGCCTAAACGGCTGGATCGATTTTCTTCAAACTTGGTACATAGTGGTTTTTGGTGATTATGCCCACACGTTTTTTTCATTTTTTTTAGAAGCAAAAATAACGGTACCTGCCATACAATTTTACATAATCGTAAGATTCTCAAAAACGGCTCCACAACTTTTCTTTAAAAAAAAAATCATAAATTTATTTTAGTAAAGGCTTTCTTCGGGTGTAAAACCATTTTTCAAAAATGGTTATCAATGGTACCTCCCAAAGAACCATTTTTTTGATTTTTAATTTTCTTCAAAACAGTACGACCGATTTGAATAATTTTTTTATACAGAAGCTTCCAATAAATATAAATAGTTTTGTGTACCAAAATTTTTGAAAAAAATATTTTTTGGATTTTTAAAAAAATGTTTCAAAATTTTTTTTGGAAAATCAAATATTTCGAAACGACATGATCGATTTTTTTGAAACTCGATATTTAAGACTTTTTTAGTAATCTCTAAAATATTTTCAGAAAAAAATTTTACATTAATGAAAAATTAACGGTACCTTCCATACAAAAGTTAAAAAACCGCAAAGGAAAATATTTGTTTGCTTAAAAATGACTCCCAGGATTTTGATTATACTTTTTTCATATACTAAAATTAGTACGATCTACTACCAAAAATCATAAAATTGTACACTTAGCAACTATTAATGGTACCTGTCATAGAACGTATTTTTTTTGTTTTGAATTTTCTCGCTATCGGCTTAACGGATTTAGATGAATTTTTTATGTACAAAATTCAGATAAGATCAAATAATATTGCTTATCAAAATTTTCAAAAAAAAAGTTTTTGGATTTTTAAAAACAGTTTCAAATTTTTTTTTTTTTTATTTGATATCTCAAAAGCAGGTTTATAGTTTTTTTCAAATTTTGTTTTTATATACACATAAATATATACTTTAGATTTGCATACCAAAATTTGTTCTTAAAAATGTTTTAAGAATTTTATATATAAAAATTAATTTTTTTAAAAGCCGCTCCAACGATTTTAAATTTTTTTTTGTCCCATACAATCATATTCAATCAAGAATTAAGATGACATTCTTTTTTTCCTCATCAAACTGTCAAAAGAGTTGTTTTATCCAATTTAAATGTCGTATTTCTCTACATTTTTCTCATAGTTTCCATGTTTTTATATACAATTTTCTTAAACCCACAGTGTCTTGAACATAAGAGCAAGTACGTGCGACCCAGTCTTGCATTTTATTTTTAAGGAAATTTAATTGTCTTTCATTTCGTAGTGTAAACTTTTCCGCTAATACACTAAGTTTTAAAAATATTCACGAAAAACTACTTTTATTCCCAACTCAACTCCTACCTTAAGCTCGCGATCCTGAGAAGGGGACTTTTAGTGTGTTATACCTGGTGTCACTCTTATGACATAAAATAATAACCGAGAGAGCATGATTTATTTTTCCTTCGTTGACTGGACTATATTTTTTAAAACAAATTTATTGTAAAGTAAAATAAACTGAACAAAAACCGCAATTGTTGCTTGCAACTTTATCCACAAAAGAAAATTATTCGTATTTCTCTGGAGGAAAATAATTAGGTACGACTTTTTTCGTTAACTAGTAAACTATGCGTTTTTTTGTTCGAACGTTCGGGTTTTATCTCTTAAAATATTATACAAATAATGGTTTATTGACAACCGAAATAAAAATGTACCTAATTAATTTGTTGTGGTGAAATCAAAATAATTGATTTCATATATGTACATATTTTAAATGCGTTTATAACTCGGTAAAGTCTCAGGAAGGGAGGGTTATGATTTCTATGAACCCCTGTATCCATCAATGATTTCGGTTTCCGGAACGAACTTTTTATAAAAACTGGTGTCAGTTGAATGTTTGTGGAGGTAAAGGTCGTTACTTTATATTTTACAGTGATTGTGAAATGCACAGAGCTGCTATAGGCGAAGAATGTTTAAGACGCCGACTGACGGTCTTTCTCCCGTTAGCCAAACAGCTGACGGCTGTTTTCATTATTTATAAAACATCAATATTCAGCTCCGTAAATTTCATAAGGTATAAAATGACTTTATTTTTTGAAAAAAATTACCACTTCATGCCCCCGACTGACGTATAATCCCCCGCCTCCCATGCAGCTGACGATTGTTTTTTGATTCAGTGTTATCTGAACAACTATCCCACAAATTTTGGAACGGTATGAAATGACTTGAAAACAAAATTTTTTTTACAACTTCAAGACCCCATCACTCCTAGACCCACCGCGGGCGCGGCGACTGACTTGCATTTTTTTGATTGTTCGATTGTAATCTTTCACATACAGTAGGAACCATTCGGGGTAAAATGACTACTAAAAATTAACGCTGCCTCCCGTACTGATGTCGATGTTGATGTGCTAATGTATTTAAAACCATTTAAAACCAGTGGCTCTAAAAAGTTTTATGTTGTTGTCAAAATTGCTGTTGAAGTTGCTGTGCCAATCTGTTTCTCGCTTTAAACATTTTTCTATCATAATTTCCATGTTTTTATATACAATTTTTTACCTCGTGGCATAATGGTTAGTGCGTTGGACTGTCCTGCCGAATGTCTGGGTTCGATTCCCAGGCGCTACCACAAAAAAACAAAAACGTTTTTTCAGAGGTACTGCTTCTTGCGAGGAATTGCCAAATCCTCCAAGAATATCTGTTGTAATTAATATGTGTTTCACATCTGTTTCACATCTAGCCGTTTGGACACGGCAACAAATTGTAGGCCCTCCCCCATTTCTGCCAACAACGCGCACACTGAAATGGTTGAGAGTTGTAAGTCACTAGGCCGTGGTTTCCGACGAGTTGTTGCGCCACCAAATTTATATATGTTTTATTTTATTTATACACAATTTTTGTAAACCCTCAACCTCTTGAACATCAGAGCAAGTACGTGTGACTGGACCCAGTAGTGCATTTTTTTTTTTTCAGATTATTTTATTAATTTCCAAGATGGCGGGACGGCATGCAGGGCCCGAGCGTTAGCCGCTATCTTGGAAAACTCGTTTTATGCAATATTTCGTGAGCCTACGACAAAAATAGTATATTTTTTTGAAACCTACTATTGCAATCTTTTATTTGCGTTTTCGAATCAAGTAGTTTTCATGAAATGTTTATGAGAAATTAAATATTAAAGTCAATTTTTTTGAAAACAATTGTGAATTTTGTTCATGTTAATTTTTTTCAAAAACATAAATGTATTCACTTTAAAATTTAATTTTTCAAAAACTTTTCCTGAAACAACTTAATTTTAAAAAACTAAAAAAAGAATGGAATTTTAGCTTTAAAAAAAATGTTTTTTGTCCTATATGCATGGCTAACGAGATATGTGATAAAACGAGTTTTCCAAGATGGCGCTGTCGCTTGCTAACCCCAGTCTCGCCAATTTGGATTTACATTCCGGGGACACCCTTAAACATTTTCTTCAAGAAAATCAGTTCAGTAATATATTCCATTATGAACCCATTAATTTTGTTCTGCCTCTGGACTAATTGCAGAATGTGATTTTTTTTTTAAATACCCTGTACCCACTAAAAATAAATTTCTATTCTTGAGATAATGGAACTGGCAGATGATACTTTTCCCTTAGAAAGTACAATAATAAGTGTCTATGACTGCAAGCGAGGACAGTGCAAATTCAAAATTATGTAGATAAGAAGGCAATTACGTGTTAGAAAACACGTGTAAATGTGCAAAAATATTAGAAAATAATTTAACCATTCTAATATAAATAAAATATAGAATGGAGTAGGTATACATGAAGATATAAATAAATTAAATAAATTGGGTGGCGCAACAGCTCATGGAGAACCAGGGCCTAGTGACTTACAACTCACAACCATTCCTGTGTGCGTGTTTGTTGGCAGGAATGGATACATACATGAAGATACAATTTAAAAATATAGTTAATTGAAATTGAACCATTACGACGGACGTTGAAGCAATGGAACTTATCTTACTATACATTTTCGCTTAAGTCTTTATTTAAAATATTGTTTAAAAGGTTTCTAATTGTTATTACTTTTTTTTTTTTGTTAATTAAAGGAATATTTTTTTTAAATTGTTTTTGAATATTCTTCTAAATGCAGTCTTCGTTCAGTTGATGCCCTAATTGATATTTTAAATATTATGTTGAAAGCCCAATTATCAATTCACTCGAATTTAATTTAAGCATTCATCTTTCTGGCGTACCTATGTATAAGGTGAACGTTACCTAATCTGCAAAGAAACAATATCCAAACAATATAATTTGCAAGAAAAAATATTGTCAGGGTTTGTTTTGGGAGCGGTACAAGATCCCGCCAACCAAACCCTCGAATAACGAAATCTCGCATTTTTTTAAATCTCGAATAACGCAGTTTCACAAATTAATAGTCCTGCTTTTCATAATCTCGCAATTACAAAATTTTGCTTTTAACAATCTTGCACTTTCATATCGCACGAAAAAATCTCGCAAATATCAACCAAAATCTCGCAATTTTAAATCTCATTCATCAAAATCTCGCAAATCAAAATTTTTGCAAATTCAAATCTCACAGTATAGCATTGCTCACAGTTTCACACCAAAACAAAAAGCGGGAGAACGAAAAAAATAGAAAAAAAATTCTTGGGCTTTTATTTTTTCCATAGCGTATTTTTAACACTTAATAAAATTTACCCGACATTACAACAGGATATACAATTTCTATGTATATAATAATATGGTCTAAAAGTAAAGGTATAGGGCCTCGATTTGTTTTGCAGAACGAGCTTTAGGAAAATCTTTTACTATTGTTATTGTATTTATTTCGAGATTTCGAATTGCGAGATTTTAGTAAGGGGATTCCGTTATGGCGGTTGGTGGGTTTGTTAAAAACGGGATTGTTTTAATTGGGAGATTATGAAAAGCAGGCATTTGTAACTGTGAGATTTCTGCATGCGAGATTTTAATTTGATTGTAAGACAATAGGTACCCCAAAAACAAATAAACAGTTTTCTCACCAAACGGTTAACCTACCTATAGCAACCCACGTTTTAACTCCTAAAATAAAAAAAAATAGATCTATTGTTTAGAAGTTTTCAGACTTTATTGTTCATGTTTTTATTATTTATATTTTTCAAAGTATGTGGGTACATAAGTATCAACATATTTTCCTGGATAAATGTAAGTCTGTTCAATGAGTAAAGAGTACACCTACTGTTCTTGTGACCTACTTTAGTGTAAAAATCATTCAAATAAATAAGATGCTTAAATTCTTTTTCTAAATTTACCTATTTCGTTTGCCTACAAAAACGCCGTGGGCAAAATTTAATTGGAAATATCCCTTCTTAGGCAGCAGTCAATTTTCTTTGCATTTTTCTCTTTTACCGATTTAAAGCAGATTTAAAAATTTCATCCCAAGGGACACAATTTTGAACTTAAATTCTCCATCCCTAGTCCAGTTTTTTGTAGCCGGGACTTTCTTTAATAAATAAAAATATTTTCTTGGGTTTTTTTTTGTTGTTTCTTTTGTAATTTATCGCAAAGGACGATAGCAGTCGTTTTGGTCTGGAGTGAAAGAAATTTATAAGAAGTATAAAGCAGTGACAAGAAAAAATACTTAATGAGATTTTTACCATGATAACATTCATAATTGGATTAAGGCGACACGTTGGAAAGTGAATGAACCGGAGGAGGAGAAGAAAAAACAGACATTTTTCTGATTTCAGCAAAAATACTTTATAAGAGGGTTACCTTGGGACAGCTTATTACACGTTGATCTGGGTATTTGGAAGTATTTAAAATTAAAGTAAACAAAGGGAATATTGTTGTCACAGTGAATACCTTTATATTATTATGTCATTTGATTTCTTCAATAAATTTGATTTTATAGCAACAAAATTCCAAAAACGTTAAAGCGATTTAAAAAACAACTATGGACATGAGGCCGTGGAGTCACATGCCAACATCTCTGTTTCCATGCACAACAGACTTCAACCGAAGCTAAGCCAAGCCCTCAAAGCGGAGAGAGAACTTTCTGTTTTCTATTGCTAAGACAAATCTATAAATATACTTACATTATTATTAACGCTTTTATATTTTTTTGCATACCTACATACATATGTACATATATTACTGCCTAGCTAATAATATTACAATGATAAGAGACTAGAAAGTCGTAAGCTCACTTTCTGTCTGACCGTGAGAGCGATAACATGTATGGTAAGAAAAAGAAAATAAAGTAAAACATTTTGTAAAAAAAATTGTTGTTCTTTTTTTGTATATTCGGAAACCTTGAAAAAGTAGGTGATTTTTTTTTTTAAAGCACTCTTACCCCAGTATGCTGCAGTGTTGGTGGGGATACGAATTTAACTTAGCTATTCTTTTAGAAAAAAATTTATGTTTGCAAAAACTGAGATTTGTCCTTTGTAAGAAGTGAAGAGTCCAGATCCAAATAAAAGGAACTTTTCAAGAAATTTTTAAGAGCGCTCATTTCTTGGACAATGTTGTAATGTCTTGCATACTTTGGCCATTTTGTTGTGAAATGAAATTTGAACCCGAAAACTTGGTTTTATTATGATTAAATGTACCTAAACATGTTCTACTTAAAAAAACTGATATCCCTCATTCTCAATCTCACCAAAGCTCTCCAACGCAACCGTACTCACTTTTGGGGGACTTTATTTGAAGTTTGGTTATTTTTGTTTTGCCAATTTACCTGGGCTAACTACAAAGGTCTACAAATATTAGTTAACTTTTTGACACGACAAGTGAAAAATGTTTCAAGGCACACTTTTCGGCGCCAGGATCGAATCCGTCCTCCATTTTTCGCTATCAGCTCGGGTTTTCAAGATATTCCGAAAAGTACTTTGTTAGATGTTAGTCGTCACCGGTAGTTATGGAACCACCCGTCAATAGTTTTTTCTTTCAAAAAAATTTGTAATTGTTTTTAAAAATACTATTTTTACTTGCGATTTTAGGTACTATAAGGCAAGTTTTGGACTCGTTCCAAAAAAAAAATTGAGATAACAATCAAACATGATATTACGATGATAGAGAACACCAAAAAAGTGGGTGGCACAATTCTGTCTGTCTGTCTGTCTGTCTGTCTGTTCGTCTGCAGCCTAAGCGGCTCAATCGATTTTCTTCAAACTTGGTACACAGTGGTTTTTGGTGATTCTGCCGATACGTTTTTTTCACTTTTGTCTTAGAACCAAAAATAACGGTACCTGCCATACATTTTTTTTTTGCAAATTTACATAATCGTATTTTTCTCAAAAACGGCTCGACAACTTTTCTTAAAAAAAATTCAATAAATTTATTTTAGTAAAAACTTTCTCTGGGTGGAAGACCATTTTTCAAAAATGGTTATTAATGGTACGTCCCAAGGAACCATTTTTTTCAATTTTTGATTTTCTTCAAAATGGTATGACCGATTTCAATTATTTTTTTTATACAGAAGCTTCCAAAAAATGTTAATAGAATAGTTTTGTGTACCAACATTTTTGAAAAATATTTTTTGGATTTTTAAAAAATATTTCAAAATTTTTTTGGAAATTCAAATATTTCGAAAACGGCATCATAGATTTTTTTGAAACTCGATATTTAAGACTTTTTTATTACTCTCTAAAATATTAAAAAAAAAAATTTTACATTTATGAAAAAATAACGGTACCTTCCATACAAAAGTGAAAAAACCACAAAGGAAAATATTTGTTTGCTTGAAAACGACTCCTACGATTTTGATTAAACTTTTTTCATATACTAAAATTAGTACAATCTACCATCAAAAACTATAAAATTTTACACATAGCAACTATTAGTAGTACCTGTCATGGAACGTATTTTTTTATTTTGTGTTTTCTCGTTATCAGCTTAACGGATTTAAATGAATTTTTGTATATACAAATTTCGGATAAGATTAAATAATATTGCATATCAAAATTAAAAAAAAAGAGTTTTTGGATTTTTAAAAAAAGTTTCAAACTTTTATTTTGAAAATTCGATATCTCAAAAACGGGTTGACAATCAAATTTTGTTTTTATATACATATAAATATATAGTTTAAATACGCATACCAAAATTTGTTCTAAAATATGTTTTAAGAATTTTATATATGGGTGATTCCATAGAAAACGACCCTTTACGAAAAATCACAAAATGTGACTTAGAATTGAAAAAAGTACCGTTAGACGGTTTTAAAAGATTGCATGTTTCATTTTTAAAGTGAAATTATCAATCATTTTTTTTATCGCCGCTTATTTCGCAGCTCGAACCACTTTGCAGAATAGGTCTCCAAAAGTCACTTTTGGTTATCAGAAGATAAAAACCCTATTTTCAATAATTAATTGTTTCACAATTTGAGAACCGGTGATTATTTGCCCTTATCATAACTCTAAGCACGTTTTCGTGTCATTTAATTATTCAATAGTAAATACAATTTTAGTTTTTAGGCAGTTGATTCATAAAGTGGTAAGTGTCACGCCCGTAACAAAAAAACGTTATGTTTCATTACTAGAAGAAAAAAATTTGTATCAATGTGATAATTTGGGGAAAAAAGGAGAATACAATGATCTACTATCAGACAAAATTTCAAGACTTTGAAATTAATACTGACCCCGTATTTAAAATGTTAAGTCTATGTCACACCCGTAACAGGTTGGCATTTCAAATCATAATCTTTCTGTTTTTCAACTCAATTTTAGTTTTGTTTCTTTAAGATATGAAACTCATGATGTAGGGATATAATTCTAAGAGAATCTACTTTAAATATAAATTTAATCGGCTTTAAGTGAAAGTTTTCCCTATTTTAAAAGAAAATGGAAAAAATCTCATTGAAGTGAGAAATCTATTCACTTTTCAGTGAGAAAAACTTCATTTTTCTAGAGAAAGTGTTCCTGTCATCATCTGAGATTTGATTATGCATCGATGACAGCAATTTCCTGTCAAAATATAGTATATTACATTGTTTTCATGCATAAAAATCATACTCGGTCACACCCGTTACGATGACCTGTCACACCCGTAACGTTTTCAAATAAAAATTTTGTATAGTTTTTCGTAGTTTTGCATCTCATTTCTTAACTTAAACTGAAGATCAACTATCTGGGTTAGTATATGCAAAAGAATGATACATATTTTTCATGCAATATTTTACACCACATGAAAATTAGATATCTTAATCGCAAATCACCAGTTTTCAAAGGTCACACCCGTAACGCAACTAAATTGCACCCTATAACTGAACCACTAATTTTTCATACTTAAATATATTAATTTTTTAGAAGGGCTTCAGGTGTCCTATAGAATAGTAAAGTTATTATTTATAAATAGGGAATAGTAATGATAATGAGTAATTAATAAAATATGGAGTCTCACTGTCACACCCGTAACGATGGAAACACCCATATACAAAATTAATTTAAAATAAAATGCACGACTGGGTCGCACGTACTTGCTCTTATGTTCAAGACACTGCGGATTTAAGAAAATTGTATATAAAAACATTGAAAGTATGAGAGAAAAATGTATAGAGAAGCATGAAATACGACATTTAAATTGGCTAAACCAGCTCTTTTGACAGTTTGAGGTGCAAAAAAAAAGAATGCCATCTTAATTCTTGATTGAATATGATTGTATGGGAAAAAAAAAATATTTAAAATCGTTGCAGCGGTTTTTTAAAAAAATAATTTTTTATATATAAAATTCTTACAGCATTTTTAAGAACAAATTTTGGTATGCAAATCTGAAGTATATATTCATGTGTATATAAAAAAGAAATTTGAAAAAAAAATTGTCAACCTGTTTTCGAGATATCGAATTTTCAAAAAAAAATTTGAAACTTTTTTTAAAAATCCAAAAACTTTTTTTTTGAAAATTTTGATATGCAATATTATTAAATCTTATCTGAAATTTGTATATAAAAAAAATCATCTAAATCCGTTTAGCACATAACGAGAAAACTCAAAATAAAAAAATACGTTCTATGACAGTTACTGTTAATAGTTGCTAAGTGTAAAATTTTATAATTTTTAGTAGTAGATCGTACTAATTTTAGTATATACAAAAAGTTTAATCAAAATCGTAGGAGTCGTTTTTGAGAAAAAAAATATTTTCCTTTGCGGTTTTTTACTTTTGTATGGCAGGTACCGTTATTTTTAAATAAATGTAAAATTTTTTCTAAAAATATTTTAGAAAGTACTAAAAAACTCATAAGTATCGAGTTTCAAAAAAATCGATGATGTCGTTTTCGAAATATTTGATTTTCCAAAAAAAAATTTGAAACATTTTTTAAAAATCCAAAAAATATTTTTTCAAAAAATGTTGGTACACAAAACTCTTTATATTTTTGGAAGCTTCTGTATAAAAAAAATAATTGAAATCGGTCGTACTGTTTTGAAGAAAATCAAAAATTAAAAAAATGGTTCCTTGGGAGGTACCATTAATAACCATTTTTGAAAAATGGTTTTTCACCCAAAGGAAGCTTTTACAAAAATAAATTTTTAATTTTTTTTAAGAAAAGTTGTCGAGCCGTTTTTGAGAAAAAAACGATTATTTAAAATTGATAAAGAAAATTGTATGGCAGGTACCGTTATTTTTGGTTCTAAAAAACAAATGAAAAAAACGTGTCGGCAGAATCACCAATAACCACTATGTACCAAGTTTGAAGAAAATCGATTGAGCCGTTTAGGCTGTAGTCGAACAGACAGACAGACAGACAGACAGACATACAGACAGACAGAATTGTGCCACCCACTTTTTTCGTGTCCTCCATCATCGTAATATCATGTTTGATTGTTATCTAAAAATTTTTTTTTTTGCACGAATCCAAAACTTGCCTTATAGCTAGTACCTATAATCGCAATTTTAAAAAAACCGCTCCAACGATTTTAAAAATTTTTTTCCCATACAATCATATTCCATCATAAATTAAGATGATACTTTTTTTTCACCTCAAACTGTCAAAAGAGTTGTTTTAGCTAATTTAAATGTCGTATTTCATGCTTCTCTACATTTTTCTCTCATAATTTCCATGTTTGTATAGAATAAAGGGTGTAAAAACCGATCTGAATTTTAGTATTAATATAGTTCTTAGGCCGAAAGGCATTAGCATTAAGCCATTACAGTTTAACTTAGAGCGCCCGGTTGGGGCCAGTAAGTTAGTTATAAGATATTGATAGGAAGGCTAGTTTTTATGAATATTTGTCTCGCTTTAAGATAGTTGTAAGAAAATGGAAAAATAAAAATGAATAAAAAAAAGGTGTCCCTAAATTAATTTATTAATTAATTAAAATTGTATAACTGTAAAATTCTATCACCTCCCCTGTGGCCAGTTTGACCATAATCTCAGGAATGCATGAGTGAGTTTTGTAGAATTTATCTTTCGAGTATGGTTATGAGATCTCTCAGAAACATAATAGATTAAAAGAAGCTAAGTGCAACCCACACTGAAACTTGCCATTGGTTTGAAATTATGTCATTTTGCTTATAAAATTGCTAAATCAAGATCTTTAAAACAATAGATTTCCCCTCTATTTTTTTTCTTTTAATTCACATTAATTGATGAGGATATATGACGTACTTTATTTTCAAAATAAAGCATATTCAAATTCAATCAACGTTCAAGGGTTATACCTTCCCTAAACATTGATTTTCTAACATAAGCCGCCTATTCGTTCGAAGAACATTGAATGTGTAAACACCCCATTTCAAACAACCATAAAACACTTTGATATTTTTGATAAAAAAATAAAAACGAAGTATCTTAATCTCCTTATAACCTGACCAAGTATAGATAAGAGTGTCATTGAGACTTGAGAAAAACACTACAGTAAAAGTTCAATGCTCCAAGTCCCACTAGATCTTAAAAGGCGTGAAATTAATTTACATAATTTTACGCTTCTTGAACTCTAGTCTTATACTCACTTTTAACATTGCCCGACCTCCCAAATCTTATAGAGCTAGGGTGTGCGTTGATCCTTGGACAATAAAGATTCATATTACAGAGTGTTAGGTACGAATAGTATAAAAAAAAGTCGACTACGGTGACTTGAGTCGAAATGACACTTAAGTGCTTTTGTGGGCCAACCTCTTAATATGTTAATTTAAGATCTATGTTTTGATTTGACCTCTTATTGCTTCGATAATGTGAGAAGGCAATTTTCACAAAATCAAGGGATATCTATTTAAATATTTGTATTTATTTTTTTGATTTTAAGAAAAAATTCAAGTCCATCAGAGAGCATTCGACAACCAAGTATACCAACCTGCTCCCATACAACCCATCAGGAACTTGTATGTTTGGCCTTTTGTTTTGAAATTTAATTGAAAATGATAAATTTGAAGATGTCAAAGCTGTTCGTTCATGGGTTGTGTGTGCATGTTGCTGGTATAGTGGTAACCTTTGGGCAGTAAATCATGTTATGTTACAATCAACCCTTGGTTTGCTCTATTCCATCAAGTGACTTTGTGAAATTTATAATTGAATCTTAGGTGGAAAACTTGAAAGTTAGTGCTCCTTGATTGCCATCGACCGCATATCGTTGGGATTGTGTGTGTGTGAACAAAGACGCAGATGGATTGTTTACTTGAGGGCATAAGTGGGACTGTAAGTTCATTAAGCAGGCTTTCAATTTATATTATGCAGGTTCAATAATTTTCAAGAATATTTGGGAGAAGCAAACAAGGAACTATAGACTAAAGCAATAACTTATACTTTAAATGTCAAAATACGCCAATTTTTAGTGAATTTTAAATTAGTATGGAATTTTTATGTTCATTGATCTTTTATGTGTATTTTTATTTCTATACTTTTCTTTGTACAGCATAGTAACTCTGCTTACCTTTATTAGCATATTTAAGGATGCACCCTACGATTAAAATTCACGACAATTGTCTCTAAATTCTATGAATACCTAACTGGCAAACGAGTAGAAACCTTTTTCTATAATCAAATTTAACCTCTGCCTCAAATGAGGGATCGTTTGAACACATGCAAAACTCCATTTCACCCTTTCCTTGGATCTACTTTCACATTCAAGTTAAGTATTTGGACCTTTTCCTTGAATGAATTCGTTTTGGAAAATTTACAATATATTTTGTATTTATATTTCGTTTGATTGATTTGAATTCAAAGTTTTTCTACTTACACAAAGATATATGAACCAATAACTTATGAAAATAAGATTGTAGGTACTGCATCTGGCCTTTTAGTATGTATTGATGTTGATGTTGAAGGTTTTAAGAAGTCAATTTTAATAAAGCTTAACAAAAACAAATTTGTTAGTTAAACATTCGTAGCCTTAAAAACCTGTTAAAAATCGACATAAAGAGCTTATTCAAAAGAGTTAAATACATCAAAAGGGGACCGGTACGAAATCCTGCAAACCAAAATCTCAAATAACGAAATCTTGCATTTCTTATCTCGAAGAACGAAATCTCGCAAATTAATAATTCTGCATTTCATAATCTCGAAATTACGAAATCTCAATTTTTGCAATTTCGCATTTTCATATTGCTCCAAAAAATCTCGCAAATATCAACCGAAATCCTGCAATTTAAAATCTCGCAAATCATTTTGCAAATTGAATTGAGGGTATCATTACAAACGCCTCTTGAGCTTGAAGACGCAGTAGATACCTTTGTTGATATAATACAAAAGGCAGCATGGAATAACACACCTTATCGAAGGGTAATGCCGCGCTATAACGATATAAAATATCCGCAGGAAATAAAAGATTTAATAAAAAAGAAACGAAGATAACCTAAGGAATAATGGCAGCGAACCCGTGCTCTTCAACACAAAGCTCATTTAAATCACTTGTGTAATATGCTAAAAACGGCGATATCAGATTTCAAAAACCGTGAGGTTGAAAATTACCTTGGAAGCTTGACAGCGGGGAAAGAATCCAACTGCTCACTTTGGAAAGCTATAAAAACAACCAATAAACCAAAGCTTCCAGTGCCCCTGATTAAGAAAAGCCAATACGAATGGGCTAAAAGTGACTAAGAGAAAGCGGCGGTATTCGCCGATTACCTGAAAAAAACATTTAAACCTTCTGATGGGCAAGCACTCAATGGAAATATTAATATGAGTTTTAGCTCAAGTGAGAATCACACAACCAGAAATGCTACGCTCACTGAATTGAACAGAGAAATAAAGAAGCTAAAGTCTAATAAAGCTCCGGAGTATGACTTAATAACAGCGGAAATATTAAAAATGCTTCCTCATAAAGGATTAATTAACCTCCTTTATAACTATAATAAATGCCATTGTAAGGCTAGAATATACTTCAAGCCAATGGAAGTTATAATGGTTTTGAAACCTGGCAAACCATCTCATGAAAAGAAGTCTTTTAGACCGATTTCGCTTCTTCCAATAATATCGAAAGTTTTTGAAAGAATACAACCCCTGCGCCTGCAAACGATAGTAGAAGAGAAACGATTAATGGACATCAGTGTGGATTTAGAAGCAAGCATTCAACAATTGATCAAAAGCATATAATAACTGACGTAATTGGGAGAGCTCTTGAAGAAAAGAAAATTTGTTCGACGGTCTTTTTGGATGTGTCGCAAGCGTTTGACAAGGTGTCGCACGAAGGACTCAAATTCAAATTACGACAAGTTCTGCCTGAAGGTCTTTATAAAATTCTTAACGAATATCTAGAACACAGACTTTTTCGTGTAAGACATGGAAATGAATATTCTAATTTCAAAGAAATAGTGGCTGAGGTACCACAAGGTAGTGTTTAAGGTCCAGTTCTGTACCTTCTATTTACACGTGATATACCTCAAACAGAAGACACTATCGTAGCAACGTTTGCTGATGATACTACAATACTAGAAGTAGGCAAAACGATTAACGAAGCTACGATTAAATTACAAAATGCTCTTAAAAATGTTAATGAGTGGACAAAAACATGGAGCTTTTGAACAAAAGTCAGTCCACGTGGACTTTACGTATAAAAAATTAATAGATTGCCCGTCTTTCTTAATACCGGTCGTGTTCCATTTGCGAATGAGGCAAAATATCTGGGAATGATTCTAGATGCAAAATTAAAATGGAAGCCGCACGTAAAAAAGAAATGCGAAGAACTAAAAAGTAAAATTAAGAGATATGAACTGGCTACTCGGTTAATATTGTAATATTTTCTTAGGTTCGTTGATAAAACTTATCTACTTTATTCAAAACGTCCACTTATTTTTTTCACAAAATAAAACACTTTACTTTTTCTTACGACAAACAAAACAATTTATTATTCACCACTGAAGTTAACTCACCAACTTTACTTTTTACTTTTATTACAACCAACTTTATTCATTCACGATTAAAAACAAGCTGTGTCGCTGCCGTTCAAACATGTGCCTTTTATACTTGTTTGACAAGCTCTGGAAATAAGTAAGGTTCTGGTCTCTGCTTCCAGAGCTTTCCGTAGGAATAATTTCCCTTCCAAAAGCTTCTATTTGAAAGCTGGTATATCTGCTATAATCCGGCAGATGGCACTTCTTTCGTTTGATAGTCGCTATAATTATAGCTAATAAGGGTATGTTTGCACTGCGACCGTAACATTTTGTGTCCATTTGTTTGCTTTTCGGAGTCGTTATCTATAGTTCAAACTTCAAATATGAAAAGCCATTACAATATTCTAAGCTTAGTATTATATTATCAGTATTATTCTACAGGAGACGCCAGTTGAAGTAGTGGAACAGTTCAACTACCTTAGCAGTATTGTCTCTGCAAACGGTGGTACGGATCTGGACGTTAAAAGTAGAATAAATAAAGCAGTCCTTTGAATGGAATCCTCAGGGTACACGGCGGGTTGGAAGACCAAGAACAACATGGAAATCAACTGTCTTAGCGGAAGCAGAATCCCAGAGAAAGACGTGGCCACAGCTAAAGTACCTTGCAGCAGACCGTGAAGGATGGAGACGTTTTGTTGACGCCCTATGCCCCAGCTGGGGTTACAGGACACGATGATGATGATGATGAAGCTTAGTATTGATAATAAGTTGATTTTATGCAGGCAGGTACTTAAACCTGTCTGGACTTACGGTATACAACTCTGGGGTTTTACCTGCTACAAATGTAAATAACTTACAAACGTTTGAAAATAAATTGCTTAGGTCATTTGTAAATGCACCATGGTATAATTATAAGAAACGAAGATCTTCACAGGGATCTCGGGATTCCTACGGTTTGAGACGAAATAAAGAGTTTCGCGCAAATCATAGAAATCGGCTATTCGATCGCGCTCATTCAACGATTATTGACTTTCTTGACGAGGAGAATTTAGTACGTGGCACCGACTGCAAAGAACAACTTCCGATTTGGTGCGGTGAACACAAAACCGCTTTAAAATCGCGGAATAAGCAGAAACTTTCACCGGAAAGTTACCTGCAAACTTCGTTAAAAATAAATTGCTAGATATGTTTCAACTTAGTTGCAATCGGGAAGTGGAGGTGAAGGTGGTTTTAGTGTAGTAAGAATCTCACACTTCTATGAGAACGCGTTTCTCGGTCCTCATAGAGCCTTATGCAGGCTTTGCACGTACCCACGGATAAAAAAATTGCAAATTCAAATCTCATTGTAGAATCTTTCGCAATTTTTGACACAAAAAAATAGTGACATCGAAAAAAAACACCAAAACGAAAAAAAAAAAAACTCGAAGACGAAAAACTTTTTATTTGATACATATGTAATTTCTGTGTTCTCTCTCCTGCTCTTACTGAAATATCATTATCATCGTGTCCTGTAACCCCGGTTGGGGCATAGGGCGTCAACAAAACGTCTCCATCCTTCACGGTCTGCTGCAAGGTACTTTAGCTGTGGCCACGTCTTTCTCTGGGATTCTGCTTCCGCTAAGACAGTTGACTTCCATGTTGTTCTTGGTCTTCCAACCCGCCGTGCACCCTGAGGATTCCATTCAAAGGACTGCTTTGCAATTTCATTGTTTTGTTTCCTCAGTGTGTGACCAATCCAACGCCATTTACGCTTTCTTATGTCGACGTCCAGCCGCTCTTGACTTGTCCTGCGCCACAATTCCTCATTTGATATTATTTGTGGCCAGCGAATCTTTAGGATGTGGCGAAGACAGCAATTCACAAAAGACTGCAATTTCTTCGAAATGGTAGACGTGACTACTGAAATATACACAATAACAATTATAAATAATAAATGTAGTCTAAAAGTAGGTAGTCGCGGGACTTACGAATTCCCTTTGGATTTCGATTGAAAAAAAAAAACAATTTCAATTTTTGATAAGACTTTATTAGTCAGGCTCCAACGAAGAACTGACTTCTACAATAGATACAGACAATGAACATAATAAGAAAATATAAAATAATGTGTTGACTTTAGAAATTAGATACATACAATATAATTAAAGGAAGCATAGGTACATAATTGACGGTAAGCAATTCTAAATGAAATGTAATCTAATACAATGAGTGAAGCAAATTATGTTGTACGGAATTTTATAATAAAGCAATTCTAAAGGAAATGTAATCTAATACAATGAATGAAGCAAATTATGTTATACGGAATTTTATAATAAAATAATATGCAATGCATATCACGCTGCTTTCGTTAACTCATGTTAAAATACAATATGCAATGCATTTGATTTAAAAGACATATGATGATGGGGTATCGTAACTCCTCCCCCCTTATAGTCCAGTCATTTAAGCATTTTGCTTCGGAAAAAATGGCGGAAAGCTGAATTTTGGTATATAGTCTCCTCATGGCATTCTTAAAAAACTGTAAAAAGTCCCCATCGATATGAGTGCCGCTAACAATTTTACGGGGGGTCAAAGGTCCCCCCAAACGGTTTTTAAGCAATATCTCCCGAATGGTAATTCTTACAGAAAAAATGTCAAAGACAATGTTGTAGCTTAGAAAATTTCCGACAAAAAATGTTAAGTACCTTTTTTTCGTAAGAGTAACGGTTTTCGAGATAGTTCAATCGGTAGAGTTACAGATTTTATGTTTCTGTACAAAATGTATTCTTTTACGCCACCTTTGAGGTAGAGTGCCAGGTGAGTTTTTCTTGCGTGGTATCCTCTTGGAAAACTAGAAAACAGTTCCAAAAATATACACAGGGATTTATTTAAAGTTTTTGGGAAAGTTCCCCATCGATTCGGGCTCCACCACATTAATCATAAGGGGTCGAAGGTCACAAAACATGACATTTCATTTATACAGGGTGATTCGTATAAAGTGTGACAAAAAGTTAGAGCGCGTAGGGTGGGTTGATAAGGAAAAAATCGTACAAGAGGGGGGGGTTCTATTCACTCCCGTTTAGCCAGGAGGGGCAATTTTCTAAGAAATTGACTTAAAACAGAAAAAAAAATATTAAAAAATAACGGTCATACTTACAATGCCATGCTATACTTTTTTGTAAAGCCAAAAATCTCTTCTTTTATTTTTATTTTAAATAAAAATGTTTAGGCCAGCAATTATTTTTCAAACTCTAAATTTTGAAATAAGAATAAAAAAAGAAAATATTAAAGAATTTTTTTCGAAATTTTATGTAAGTAAGTACTCTTTTTGCTTTCAAAATTCAATGGTTTTCTGTTTTTGAATAGATATAAATAAAAACATTGAATTTTGAAAACAAAAATATCACTTAATTATGTAAAAGCAAGTTTGAAATTTTCTTTGATATTTTTCTCTTTAAAATTTTGATTTTGAAAATTTATTTTTCAAAAATTGTTCACTCAAACAATTTTATTTAAAATAAAAATAAAAGAAGAGATTTTTAGCTTTACAAAAAAGTATAGCATGGTATTGTAGGTGTTACCGTTATTTTTTAATAATTTTTTTTTCTGTCTTAAGTCAATTTCTTAGAAAATTGCCCCTCCTGGCTAAACGGGGGTGTAAAGAACCCCCCCTCCTGTACGATTTTTTTCTTTATCAACCTACCCTACACTCTCTAGCCTTATGTCATATTTTATACGAATCAACCTGTATAAACGAAATACCATGTTTCGTGACCTTCGACCCTGTATGATTAATGTGCTGGAGCCCGAATCAATGGGAAACTTTCCCAAAAACATTATATAAATCCCTGTGTATATTTTTTTGAACTGTTTTCTAGTTTTCCAAGGGGATACAACGCAAGAAAAACTCACCTGCCACTCTACCTCAAAGGTGGTGTAAAAGAGTACATTTTATACAGAAACATAAAATCTGTAACTCTACCGATTGAACTATCTCGAAAATGGTTACTCTTACGAAAAAAAGGTACTTAACATTTTTTGTCGGAATTTTCCTAAGCTACAACCTTGTCTTTGAAATTTTTTCTGTAAGAGTTACCATTCGGGAGATATTCCTTAAAACCCGTTTGGGGGGGCCTTTGACCCCCTGTAAAATTGTTAGCGGCGCTCATATCGATGGGGACCTTTTACAGTTTTTTAAGAATACCATGAGGAGGCTATATACCAAAATTCAGCTTTCCGCCATTTATTCCGTAATTTGGATGATTTTAAGGCTTATATGACTGGACTATTAGTGAAGCGACTGCCAGAGGATGTTTGTCCTTGAAGGAGCGATTGGTGTATTGCTTTGTGGATTTGATTCTTCATCGATCTTGTTAACGTCTTGTGTATTGGTAAGTTTTGGTGATTGGTATTTATCTCGATAAAAGTAAAGTACTGCAGCTATCAATGCGAAGAGTACTGTTATTGATACTATGGTATAGATGTTGTAAGTGGATTTTGTAGTCAAGAGTGTTATTTCTTCTCTGTTCTGCAGTTGGTTTGATAACAAGTTTTCCAGTGTTAGGTGGTATGTTGTTGTTTTTGACTTTATTTCTCTACGTGTTGGAGGATGAATCACAATTTGGTCAAATAAGGTGTTTACTCTGGAATCATAGATAATATTATTTATTGTTATGGTACAGTTTGAAAAATGAATAAGAACTGTTCCGTAGATTATATAATTTTGGATGCTGCATGTTGTGTTCAATGAGACATTTTGGACATTGACGAGAAGTATGTAGTTTGGTTCGGGTTGAGTTATGGAAGTGTGTTCTGTGTCATTTATCAATTTACAGCTAGCTGGTTGATTTTTGATGATCTCTGGTATGCAATTTGGATAATCGGTTTGTAAACCGTGTCTTTTACAGTAGTAGATTCCTTCTAGTTGACTGCATTCTTTATTGTAGTATTGTGCCTCAAGTTCGTTTAAAGCGGTATATGGGTAGGTGGAAATAGTAAGAGTTTTGTTAATGGGTAAAGGGATTAAATGGTAAAAGGAATACATATTGTTAGAAATAACTGGTATACTAATGCTAAATATTATATTAGTATTGTTGTAGTAAGCTTTTAAATTCAAAAATTCATATATCTGTTCATCTGATGTTAAATGAATAAATTGATTTTCTAGGAAGAACCTTATTTCTTTTAATTCAGATTTACTTAATATTTGTTTAGATATGATATCTAGGCGGGCTAAAGTAATAGCTTCTCCAATATCATTTAAGTGATTTTGGAGTAGGTCAATGTTAAAGTTGATTCTGTGAATATACTGCAGTTGAATGAGTGCTGCTTGAGTTGTTGTGATTGAATTATTTATATTTTTCTGTTGAAGACTTAAGAATGCTTTGATTAAATTTTGTTGGTTATTGACATGACGAGTGATATTTTCAAATCTTTCTATCATCCTTTGATTAATTCCTATTTGTTTGTTAGATTCGGTTTTAAGGATATTCTGATTAAGTTCTATTGTTTAGCTCTTGGTTTAGTTTTAATGCATCATTGTCATCCATATTACCTGTGATAGTTTTTATGAGTGTACCCAAACCATTGATTATGCCTCGTTTTTGTCGTTGAAGAGGTACAATGGTTTCTAATTTGCGTTCTAGTTCTTTAAGTTTCATTTCTGTTATGTCTATTGTTTCGCTATTAAGGTCTTGTTTATTTAGAATTGTTATAGATTTTTTTATTTCATTTACGCTTTCGACGTAATTTTGTAATTTAACTATATGTATATACCTTTTTTCAGTTTCAATAATTCGTGCGGCTCCTAGTCTGAGTGGTAAGAGTCCATAGCTGTCAGTTAAATTATGGATCTCCAGGTGGTATGCTTGTGCACCCATTAGTAGTATTGTTGTCAGGAATCTGAAATTTACGTTTTTTCTTAATACGGCATTTATGTAATTTCTTATTGTCGTTAGTAATAACTGTCAATCTATTGTTAGCTTGGACTTTTTGTTTCTTATATCGTGGAGTAATTTTATTTCTTCTACATTCTTTTCGATAAATAACTTCTCCTATCTCAAGATTAGTTGGGGTTTCCCTATCCTTGTTTATTTTTTCTATATTTTTATCTCTTTTGGTTTCTAGGGATTTTTTAATGGACCCGAATTTAGAAAATTTGTCAATGAGAGTAAGGACACTTTTGTTGTTGATGGAATATACGTCTGTGTGTACTATGTCAAGTGGTTTTAATGGTATTTCTGTTTTTCCAAAGGTAACTATGGGAGGTCTTCTTTCGTATTTTTGTGTCTGGCATGTGGTACAATTATTAATTGTCTTCATTATTTTATCCTTCATATGAGGAAAATAGTAATCTCGTTGTAGGTGTTGGTATGTTTCGGTGATACCTCTATGGTTGGATTTGGTATGGTAGTCGGAAATAATTCTGTCTTGTTCATCACTTTCGATGATGTCAAGCAAAAGTTTCTTACATCTCAATAACCGGAAAGTTTTGCTTCTAGCAAAAAATTTTGAATAGACCTGTTGTATCAATTTAAATGTTTCGTCATCTGTCATTATTGCAACGAGTTTATTTGCAGGAAGGTATTCTTTGAAAAATGAAATAATATCATTTTCAGAAAATGATTTTCGTCTAAAAATTCGCCTTTGCTTTTTTCTAAATAAAATTTTTAATAAATTTTGGGATTGGTTATCTGATGATTTCTGTAATATTATTTGCGAATTAAATTCATTAAGAGATTTTTCTGCTATAGGGATACCATCGTCTAGATTTTCTTCAGCTGAATGTATGGTGGCAGCTGTTGTATCATTCAGATTTAATTCTATTTTATCGGGTAACTTAATGCGACTGAGAGCATCGGCATTGGAATTTAAAGTTCCTTTTTTATATATGACTTCATAGTCATACTCTTCTAATCTCAATCTCCAACGTACGAGTTTGGAGTGTGGATCTTTTAGACTCATGAGCCACTGGAGTGGTTTATGGTCTGTGACAATTTTAAACTTATTACCGAAAAGGTACGGGCGGAAATAATTTGTTGCCCAGACAATAGCGAGAAGTTCTTTCTCTACTGTCGAGTAATTGAGCTCTGACGTCGTTAAGGTCCTGCTCGCAAAGCAAATGGGCTTATCGCTTCCTATAGGACCCTGAGATAAGACGGCGCCCAACGCAACATTGCTTGCGTCCGTAGTAAGCACGAAAGGCTTAGAAAAATCTGGATATTGCAAGAGAGGGTCGTTGGATAGAATATCTTTACATAGTTCGAAAGTTTTTTTATACTCATCATTGAGAATTATCTCTGCACCTTTTTTGAGACATTGAGTAAATGGTTTGGTTAGCTTCGCGAAATCGCGAATAAATTTCCGATAGTAGCCCATTAGACCAAGAAAGGATTTGATTTCCTTTGTTGTTCTGGGTATTGGGAATTCTTTTATAGCTCTTATTTTGTCGGGGTTTGGTTTCACGCCATCCCTTGTAATAACATGGCCAAGGAACGCGGTTTCCTTGCGTACAAATTCAGATTTACTCAACTGTATTTTAAGATTTGCTTTTCTTAACTTGTCGAATATTTTTTGTAAGCTCTCTATGTGCTCTTGAAGGGATGTTGAATAAACGACAATGTCGTCTAAATAAACGAGACAATTTTTTCCTATAAACTCCCTGAGAACACTGTCCATTACTCGTTGGAATGTCGATGGGGCGTTTTTCAGCCCAAAAGGCATTCTTACGAACTCATAGTGTCCGCTTTCGACCGTAAAAGCCGTTTTTTGAATGTCTTGGGTGTTCATCTCGATTTGGTGGAAACCACTAGCCAAATCGAGAGTCGTAAAATAATGGCATTTGCCTAACTTGTCTAAAATTTCGTTTATGTTGGGTAGAGGGTATTTATCATCTATCGTTTTGTCGTTAAGACGGCGATAATCGATGACTATCCTCCATTTTTGTTTACCTGTGGAGTCTAATTTTTTGGGTACTACCCAAACTGGGGAACTCCATGGAGAGAAACTTGGTCTGATTATACCTTGATTCAACATATCTGAAATTTGACTTTGAACCTCTGCTTTATGAACATACGGATATCTATAGGTCTTAGTGTAAATTGGTATCTCGTCTTTTGTCTTAATTTGATGTTTTATGACGCTTGAAAATGTTAAGCTGTCCCCTTCTTTATAGAAGATATCGGAGTAATTTCGACAGAGCTTCTAAATGGATTTTCTTTCTTCTGGATTTAAATGATCTGATCGAATTTCGGAAGAAATGTCGTTAAAAATTTGTGTGTCATGGTCTTCGATTTGAATTTCCAAGTTATTTAATTCTCTAGTTTCAAAATTTGAAAGGGAATGTACTTTCAGTGGGTGTTGTAAGAAAAGGATCTGGTCTGTTGATGAATTATTTTGAACTTCGATTTCAGAGTGCCAATTTTCTGCAGAATAAATACCTTCAATTATGTCTATGTTGGGTTCAACTCTGGTATAAGGGACGAGGATGTCACCGGTTTGACTATCTACAGGAAGTTTTACGACTACGATTGAATTTGCAGGAATTTTAAATTTTTGGGACATGAAATTGGGTTTATAGAAAAATGGAATTTTCCAATTTGTTGTTACTAATGTTTTATTGGGTAAATCAATTTTAGCTTTAAGTGTATTAAGGGCATCAAGTCCTAAAAGTCCATCAAAGTAGCCATGGAATTTATATATAAGAAATTTAAATTCACCAGATTGTTGAAATTCTATAAAAATAGGAAATTCTACTTGTTTGTCTATACTATGTTTTTTTAAGATAGTAGTAATTACTGTGGGTGTAGTTGTTTTTACATCGTCTGGGTGAACGTATTCGGGATTTATAAATGAGGTGGAAGCTCCTGTGTCTATTAAGAATTTCAGGTTTTTCCCAAAGGGTGAAGATATATGAATGTACGGAAGAGAATGTCCGTGTTTGTTAATGTCTAAGTATATGGGTGTATTGAGGCAGGATACTGAAAATTTGTTTCCTCTTCACAATCAGGATTACTTAAGGGGTTTTCATTAGGGTTGTCATAGTATGCGTCTAGTTGTGGATAATAGTCCTGCGTATAACAGCTTTGAAAACCACCGAGATTTGTAGGTTCTGTTGGGACATAATTATTTAGATCGTCTGTACTTTCTATTTGATTATTTATCTCGTCAATATTATGGAACTGAGCGTTTTGCCGAAAAGTGTTCGTTTGTCCAGATGGGGATTTCTTTACTAATGTTTGAGCCGAAAGTGTGTCCATTGGTTCTGTTTTAGTGGACGTTGGTTTTGGTTGGTGAACATTATTTGTGTATTGTGTACTAATTGGTTTTTGATAATAAGGTTGTTGTTGAGGTCTATATTGTTGGAATTGTTGGGGTCTGTATTGTTGTGGTTGTTGAGGTGTGTATTGTAGTTGAGGTTGATACTGTTCTTGTAATCTGTACTGTTGTTGGAAAATTGGTGGTCTCGTGCTCGACTGAGCGAATTTCTGATTATTAAACATTGGCTGTACGGGGTTCGAGGTGGTTTGTTTGAAAGGAATATTTTTTATTGGGAAGTAAGATGGATGGATGGATGGTTTTGGCAAAGGTTTGTGTTCGTATCTAAAATAAGCCATGTTTTGTTCTTTGATACAATTAGCAAACGCTTCTGCTAAGGAATTAGGTTTCATGGATCTTATTGTAGAACCTATCGGTTCTTTTAATCCAGTTAAAAATATGTTTAGGCACATTTCACTATATAAGTCTCCTTTCGCTTTCACAACATTAGGATCATTATTATGGATTTGGATGTGATTCCTTATTGTAGAATAAATTTCTATAACTTCGCTATAAAACTGTTCTATAGACTTATTGTGTTGGCGTAAATTATGTAGATCTTTGATTAATGAAGTTTCATTACGCTTATCGGCGTAATGAAGAATAAGGTTAGCCTTAATTTGAGGCCACTCTAAAGGTGTTCCATACATATTGAGGACTTCGTTAGCCGGTCCATCTATTTTATTTCGTATGGCTCTGAGCAATAATTTTCCGTAATTGATATCCGGAACTGTCGTTACTAACAATAGAATTTCCTCGACATTAGTCAAAAACTCGTAAAGAAGCCTTGGATTGCCGTCAAATCGTGGAAGATCTTTGATGGCATCAGGTATTCTCAATGAGTTGAATAATTCGGTAATAGGGTTAGCCATGTTAATGTGAGTAATTAGTTCAGGATTATTTGTTTCGGTTTCCAAATTGTTACCAATCGAAGGATTAAATACTTCAGAAAGATTCTCTATTTCACTCGTAATACCTATTTCACTTGGATCAACGTTTAAAACTACCTTTTCCAATTCACTATTATTTTGAGTACTATCATCTAATAAAATATTATCACTATTTATTCTATAATAAGGTCTAGATCTTAATTTATTAATATATTTATTTGGCATTAGTTCAGTTAAATTTAATGATTAGGAAGGGAAAAAAAAAATTAGGTAAAATATTAACGAACTTGACTTACAATATCGCCATTGGTCGATGAATTCGGTATTCTCCCAGATTCTATGATGACCTTGTTTGATGAGTTCGGTATTCTGCCGTACTATTTAAATGATGACACGTAGGTTTCTGGAACCAAAGAGTTGAAACTCAGCCAAACTACTGTTTGTGTTCCTTGCACTTTATTAATTATATATCGTAACTTTTCGTCACTTATATCAATAAGCCGTTGATATTGAATTGTTTATTTAACCGGTGTTTAAAACATTCACGACGTTTAGGATACGAATTAATTATTGTATCTGTTTGTCACTTATATCAATAAACCGTTGATATTGAATTGTTTATTTGCACCAATATTTAAAACATTCACGACGTTTAGATTACGAATAGGATTTATTTTGCAATCCTACCGACTGCGCCACTTACGAATTCCCTTTGGATTTCGATTGAAAAAAAAAACAATTTCAATTTTTGATAAGACTTTATTAGTCAGGCTCCAACGAAGAACTGACTTCTACAATAGATACAGACAATGAACATAATAAGAAAATATAAAATAATTTGTTGACTTTAGAAATTAGATACATACAATATAATTAAAGGAAGCATAGGTACATAATTGACGGTAAGCAATTCTAAATGAAATGTAATCTAATACAATGAGTGAAGCAAATTATGTTGTACGGAATTTTATAATAAAGCAATTCTAAAGGAAATGTAATCTAATACAATGAATGAAGCAAATTATGTTATACGGAATTTTATAATAAAATAATATGCAATGCATGCATATTCTCACGCTGCTTTCGTTAACTCATGTTAAAATACAATATGCAATGCATTTGATTTAAAAGACATATGATGATGGGGTATCGTAACTCGGGCGAGGTTTGAGTATGCAGGATTTTGATTTAAAAAAATAAAATTGTTGCAAGAAATTAAATTTTGCGCGAGATTTTGACCGCGAGATTTTGGCTTAGAGTAGAATTGTTATTATACAAAATATTTATACTAAGGGCTTTCTTGCAGTGAATTCTCATTTTTTGGAGATATTTTACTGCTGAACTTCCAGTTCAAAAAATTCTTATGAAAATGTTTTCATTCCATTAAATACCCACGCATATTGCATTAATGTCAAAAAATACAATCACTATTCCACTGAATTAGACATTTTTCGAATCGAATTTAATTCAATTTCAGGATTCGACTAGACTTCTTGTTTCTTTTACGAGTAAATTACCCAATGGAATTGAATTAACTGTTTATACATCTAACAAAAGGTATCCTTTAAACCATATTTGCTCTCAGGAGGTGTTCACCTTCTCGAACTGCAAAGATAAGTCATGTACTCTTCTCGAACACACATATGGGTCACAAAATACAGTGCGAATATGGATGTACATTGTACATACACACACTTATCCACCTCCTTACTAAGATACCATCTCGAATGATTCTAATAAAATTACGTATGAACGAAAGGGTTAAGCAAATAAGCTCAGGTATTACGTTCATTAATTCGATTTCCATAACAATTTATTCATAAGACTTTGTCTGCTGTTTTAATCGATGTGTATAGTATATACGTTCGATGTACCTTCGCCATCGTGTAACTCTACTCCTCCATTCACCCCCCCCCCCCCCTACCCCTACTCATCCATAAAACGCTATCACAAAAACCTCATTGCTAGAATCGGGAATTCAGCACCTTGCAAAAGAGTCCTTATTGTCCTTCTAGATGGTACATCATTTGCATTTGAGCGCGCAGATCTCGCAAATTTAAATTTTCAATTATCGCAGGGTGGTAAAGCGGTTGCGGCCTTAACAACGCCATCACACTGGCACTGGCTCTGGCTGAGGGCTGAGACTGTTCAGGAGCAAAAACGGTGAAAATAATCCGATGATTTTATAATTGAGTTTGCCATCATGAACGGGGTTTTTACTTGGCATACCCAACCAAATTAAGAAACTCAATAGAAGATATTTCCGATGTCTTATAGGGAAGACGATTGTCTTTGTGCCATTTGCATATACTCGCACTTGTTTTTGTGTTGAGTGTGGCATGTGGCATTTGTCCCCTTTAAATGAGCATTAGAGATTCTTAAATGACAAAACAATATACTGATTCAGGAAGACTGAAAAACATAAAACAGCCTGGTTTGGTTAACCACTAACCCCATGTATGTATAATCTATCTTTAAACCATTTGGTAGAGTTATTGTTAAAGGTGTCATTTCATTATTTAGAGGTATAAGAAAAGTTGTGTTCTTGTATTGAAGCAATAGAGGATTTTGTAGTAGACCGATTTCACCATTTTTCATTCGAAGTTTCATAGTATAAGATTATGATTTAAGGAGAAGAACTTTTCCTTCTCTGTTCTTCGATCTGAGCAATGACCTTGACCATATGTATGTATTATTACTTTCAGAACCAATCTTAGTGGAAACGTTTTTCAACTCATTTATATGTAGATTTTTCTTGTTTCTAAAGACGGAATTGACGGTGTTTGAATATAATTTTAGAGAATTCGCTTTCATATTAAAATAAAATCCACTTTTAGTGAGATTTTTTGCAACTAAACAAATGGTATAAATTGTCGCTTGAAATATAGATTAACATCTAAAAAAGATAGACCTTAACTTTTCAATGGAAGGTATTTGAAACTTTGACTTTTGTTTGTTTTTTTGAAAATTGAAATTTCATTATTTTATTTGGTTTTTGTAAATCTAGTGGTTTTTGTAAAAAAATTTGAGAATATAAATTTTAAAGTCAATATTTTTGAAAAAAAATTGAATTTTGTTTCAAATTGATTGTTTTCAAAAATATATATGTACATACATAATGTATATTGACATTAAAATTTAATTTCTCAAAAACTTTTCACCATAACAATTTGATAAAAAAAAATAAGAGATTGAAATTAGCTTTCAAACAAATTCAATATTGTTGTGGGTCACGAGATATTTGATAAAACACGTTCTCGGAGATGGCGGCATACAATAGCGCCATCTCGTCCCGCCAACTTCCAGGGACACCCCTGAACATATTCTATCAAGAAAATTAGATCAGTAATAAATTGCTGAAAGAAAGTACCCAAAAAACAATACAAATTCTTGTATTTGGTTTCTCCGAAATGGCTCTAACGATTTGGATGAAATTCTACCAGTTTTTTTCTTTTAGCAGAGGCAAGTGTCAACAAGGTTAAGCAATGATTTTAATTAGAACTGCCCACTCTTACGCTCATTTTTCTTATGCTTGATGGTTGAATTTTTCAGACTTGGTTCTTATTACTTGGAGGCAGTGACTTTAGTGAAACCCAATTTTTCCTCTTATACCTTGGTTTCTCGGAAATGGTTCCAACGATTTACTAAATTCATTCTTTTTTTAACCAGCTACTTCTTTATAAAACCGTTTTTTTTTTTCGATTTATTAATTAATTTACATATTGGAACAAACAAACAGTATGGCGGTACCAATGCCTATACTGATACTGATAACGATACTGATAGAGATGAGGTACATAACTATACTGATATTGATAAAGCGATATCGCTACGAATACCGATAATAATAGCAAGACCGAGACTAGACTTTCTTATACGAGACCAAGACGAGAGTGAGTTATACTACACCGAGACCGATACCGAAACGATACTGAAATTTTTCATTTCATTTTCAATTTGACGATACCGAGATGATAGACTTACAAAAGTATCGTTTGGTTTGGCATCATGGCCAGCCCTAGATATTGTGCTATCTCAGGAACAAAGCAGAGCACGCTAGGAACTTGCTGAAAGGCTTTAAATTCGTAGTGTTTTGCAGTCCAAGAATAGACTAGGTCCAAATTTTAGAGCCTTCAATATGAAAAAGTTTCATACAGTCCTGCTAACTTCACAATGAACTTTGATTTCACGGATAAAGTAAAGAACATTGAAATTGAAGAAGACGAAATGGAGGGCTCACAGCTGTACCGAACCAAGTCATACATTTTTTTTTCTAAAATTACTGCTATGCTCTGCACAAACCTTAACTCTTTTCATGTCTGTAATGAACTAAGTCAGAAAGTGTTTAGTTCCTAAGTTAACGGTAAAAAAACCAAGTCAGTAACTTGTATTGTCGATTTCTTTCGAAGCAAAAACGAACCAAGTCAATGATAGGTATGCAGTATTTGTATTTTTTTGCAGTGTTTCAGCTAATACCAAATTTTTCGGGAACGTGTCAGTGGCAGTGTTTGTAAGTTTTAACTTTTAAGATAGAACTATAATCAATGGCGTAACTAGGATTTTGTCCGGAGGGGCGGGGGGAGGGGCAGGTTAGGTTAGGTTGGAAGGGGTGATAATACGGCAAGCCACACCATCTCACTCGGATCGCATTGGATCCATTGCGCTCCCTGGGGTAAAGGTGGTTAGTGAGGAGGGATAGGTAGGGAGCTAATAGGGAGTAGGGAGTTTTAAGGGTGGAGGGCCTCCTTGAACCACCCTGAGTTCTGAATGAATTTCAGGATGTTCTTTAGTGGCAAGACAGAGATGTTGCCCAGTTCGTCGAAGAAGTATTCTCGAAGGGCCTCTTTTCTGGTTCTAGCTAGGATGGGGCATTCGCAAAGGAAGTGAGGGGAGCCCTCCTCTGCCTCTTCATCATGACACCCTCTACATAAGTCCGATGAGCTGATGCCCATTCTGTTCAAGTGGGTTCCCATTGAGTTGTGGCCCGTAAGGACACCAACCATGAGAGATAATTGAGGCCTACTTAGCTTGAGTAAGTAATCAGTTTTTTTCTTTGAAATATTTGGCCATAGATTCCTAGAAACGCGACAAGAGTCGGTGTATGACCATCTGACATTTGCAGCCTCTAAGAAACTCTGGTGTATTCTACTTTTTTCTTGCTCCAGTGGCATGAGCACAGAGGCCTCGATTTGGCTCGGATCAAGAGATGAACCGCTTTTGGCCAGTTCATCCGCCATTTCGTACCCGTGAATATCCCTATGTCCTGGAACCCATCTTAGGGTTACTGTGTTCGTTGCATTGAGTACTCTTAGATCGTTCCGGCAACGGTCGACCAGTTTGGACTTTGTGGTGATTGAGCAAATGGCTTTAATTGCCGCCTGGCTGTCTATGAAAATATCAATATTGTTGTTGACTAATTCACATGAGGCAAGATATTTCGCCGCTTCGCAAACTGCCAGTACTATTGCTTGGAATACACTGCAAAAGCTTGGCAGCTTCAACGATCTTTTTATGAATGGGTTATCTGAGTAGATGCCTGACCCAGCTCCCTCCGAGGTTTTGGAACCGTCAGTAAAGACCGAAACATGATTTTCATTTATGACCCTGTTTTCATTCCAGAATTCCCTGGTTGGAATATCTGTTATGGTTACTGGGTTGAAATCTATGTGCGGTGAAACGTAGTCTAGTCTGTTTGAATGTCTATGTCTGTAAAATCCATTATAGTTCTGTGACAGTAGAGTCCCTTTTTCCAATTTTTACATTGATGAAGTCTTAATGCACTTTTGGCCGCCAACTCTTTCGTGAACACATCGAGTGAAAGGAAAGCCGTTGGTGTGGTCCTGATAGCACTGGTTGTGCCAATACACGCTATTCTTTGAATTTTAGTCATGGTTTTCAGATTGGTTTCCTTATCTAAGGCTGGCCACCAGACCATGCATGCGTACGTTAGAATTTGCCTTATAATGGCTGTGTACATCCAATGAATGGTTCTGGGGCTGGGACCCCATCTTTTACCAAAAATTCTGCTGCAAGTGTAGAAAGCTTTTGAGGCTTTTCTTTCTTTTTCTTTAATATTTTCTTTCCAGTTTAGTTTACGATCGAGAACAACGCCAAGATATTTGGCAGTACCCGAAACCTGTAACGGTATTCCGTTAATGGTTGGCGGGTTTATGTTTGGAATATTACTGTTCCTTGTAAACAGCACCAGTTCTGTCTTCAGTGGGTTAACATTTAGGCCACAACTACTGGCCCAATTTTTGAGCTTGTCCAGGGACGTTTGTAAGAGCTCGCACGAACACAATGGCATCGGCATATGCAACTACCTTGATGCCGCCCAGATTTAGTTTAACTAAGATCTGGTTGACGACAAGGAGCCAAAGCAAAGGAGAAAGTACTCCACCCTGTGGAGTGCCCCTACTTGTCCTAACTCTTATCTTGCTGTCACCCATTTCTGCATTAATGGTGCGAAACAAATCTTATGATGGAAATCTCTTTTATTATAATTTGACAATTCTTTTCTCAGCAAGAATATCTACGATCTTATTCACATCTGTTATACGATTGTTATAGGGTTTTCGTTTGGTAATCCGGAAGAGGATTCCGGAACTCTCCGATCCACAATGCCAAGCGAACAAGTTGCAACACTTTTTTTTGATACTGAAGTTTGGGTTTCGTTGTATTTGTGCATTTGGGTGATGAAACGCACAAACAGCTGTTTCTCTGAATACCTCAATAACTAAAAGGAATTTCTCTACCTGGGGGGTTTTAATTTGAGTATCTAAACTCCTCACTTAAGAACAAATTGCAGAGGTTTGCATGAAGATTACGATGAATGAGAGGATGAAATGTTTAAGCTATCCACTTTTTCCATTGTTTACTTTTAATTTAGCATTTTAGCAAAATGCAAGATCACGATTCCAAATTTAAATAACGAACAAAATTATATTTCACTATTTTGACGTTTGAATTTTGCGTATGTGTGGGTGCTTCTGGTTTTGATTCCTTTTTCAAATCCAGAATCGATTTTCTCTTCTTTTCATAAGAAGAACTGTCATCTTGTGCCAAACGAACGTTTTCAGAAGCATTCGGAATGCTTCTGGACGCTTCCGGATGACCAAACAAAAACGCTATTACTCACACAGACTTAATCAACCTGTTTATAATGTACCAAAAAAAAAAAATGTTAAGGAGCAAAGAGAAGCAGGATGGTAAATGAGTATAGGCTAGGCTAGCTATTAGGTACAATGTGGAGGAGTTTTTTTGTAAGTTTATGATTAGGTAGTGTCATATTTGCAGCCATATTCTTTTAAAATTTGTATTCGGAATATTTTGTAAAAATAAGCTTTATATCAAACATTTTAATTTGTTTCTCTATAGTCTTGGGGGCAATTGCTAATTTTGTCCCCCGTAGTTAAGCCACTGACATTTTTCAACTCTAGCTTTAGAATTTTCCTTATTACGAGTAAAATATTCATTTCAGTAATTAATGGCAGTTTATTTACTAAACCTCTTATTATCTTCGAATTTACTTTTTGTGACTTGGTTCGGTACAGCTCTGAGCACTCCCAATCATGATCTCATTTGATATTAATTGTGTTTTCCCAGGTTTACCGAGCATTTCCTGAAAAGGCAGTCCCTAGTGAACAGATTTTGTATCGAACCGACATGCAATACAAAAGAATTTAATGTATTTGTATTTGTATTAAATAACGTCTACCTCTTTGTTTGTGATAATATTAGTAAATCTACCCTTTTTCTTGTTCTTATATAGTTCAGTTCTCTTCACAGTTCGGTACAGATAAGACGTAATTGAGCATGTCGGTCGAGTTAGAATTATTTATCGAAAGATGTACAGTATAAAGTATAAATTTATCTTAATAAATGTACAGAGTACAGGTTAGAATATCGTTGATAATTATATCGTAAAGTGTACAGGAAAGACAATAATAATATTGATTATTAATAAAATCTCGGTAATAGTCGGGTTTTCCATCTTGGTTTCCCGACTCTAAAAGTGTGCGTGTTTCATTTTATTTATTTATAAGAATTACAGTCCGAAAATATACATTGGTCCACGTCGAGTCGGGTAAAATTAACTCGCGCATAAATAAAATTCGAAAAAGTAACGATCCTGCATTAACTATCCGTTGCAGTAGATCGTTACATAAATACAATTCAGTGCACACAAAAAAAATAATAGAGAAAGAAAATAACACATACATGTGTCGTAGTATGTGTTCATATGCTGAGTAGCAGCATCTACCTCTCTCTGCCTTCTGCTTCTGTTCAGTTGTTGTGTGAAAACAAAACAGTGCGGAACTTTGTTCATCCCGAAAAAGATTAAAAAAAAAAAAAAAATTATTAAATTAATTAAACAAAAACAAACAAAACAGTAAAAGAAAGTTCAAGTGTACAGAAAATATAAACAATAAAAGAAAGTTCAAGTGTATAGAAAAAAGAAGGTGTACAGAAAACAAAAAAAAAAGAAGGAAAGGAAAAGACCAACAATAAACAAGTACAGACATAAAAACAAAATAAAACGATAAGTACAGGTATGTTAAGCAATTTTTATTATTTGCATGCTCACAGAGCATGTATGAACTTGCACGTACAGTAATGTGTTTCTCTCGGCTGTTATGTGTAGCGGCGTTCTTTTTTTCTCTCCTTTACCATAACGGCGCCCCACCAACCACCATGGTTGCTATGCATAGTTATGTGTCTGCTTGGCTGAAGCGACAGTGCATAGTATATACATCAAGATAAGGGTGCCGGTGTATATTGAGACAAAACACTGACAACTGGGAGAGTATACACACTGAGTAGAGAAGGCAATGTTGTACAGACGCGCATGAATAAGAGCATACATTAGAACACATATGCACATGCTCATTTGGTAAGGAAATACAAAATGTGGTTCTCTTAGTAAAGGCAGTGCCTGTTTCTCTTTTATGCATTTGCAGTAAAACGCGCACGTATATGTGTCTGCTTGAATGAAGCAAGACAGTGTGGTACACATAGTAAAGATACAAATAAAACGATAAGTACAGCCGCCGATGACTAAGAGAATACACATAGTATGTACAGAATATATAAGTTAACGACACTTAAGCTGAAAATGCAAAAAGCTTGAAAAAGCAAATTATTCATTTCCCGTGGGAATGCAAATAGGCCAACGACGACACGAGCAACCATTCTGCTGACGAAGCGTCTGCGACGCGACGACCGCTACCTGCAGGCAACATGATGCAATAGGTTTAGAGTAGGTTACTTTAGAATAAAATCATTATTGTAAAATTAGTCTTAGTTTGATTTTGGAATAATAAAGTTGTTTTTTTTTAAGAAAAATAAATTTAGTATAGTTTAATTGGCGCCCAACTAAGTGTGGCTTTGTGAGTGATAAAGTGCGTGTAAGTCGACGTCAAGTACCTCGCCGCGTAACTAAAATTGAAAAAAAAAAACGCGTGTAAGTCGACGTCAAGTACCTCGCCGCGTAATTAAAATTGAAAAAAAACGTGCGTAAGTCGACGTTAAGAACCTCGCTGCAAGTGAAAAAATTTTAAGAAAACTCACCAAGTCACGGACCTACTACAGAAGCATATCATCACAGGAGTCGATAGACACTGAGGACCACGAAGGAGCGTATGAACGATACCATCAGTAGCAGAGTACACTGCAAACAGGACCAATGTCGTTCATACCAGCGTGGGATACAAAGTTTCTGGTATTATTAGTGTAAGATTTATAAAAAATTTAAATTTAAGAAAAAATAATACAATTACAAAAAGAAAATTTTTTTAACAATAATTACTTTAATTTTAATTTTGCGACATAAAAAGAAATATCACGAAATAATAATTTTTTGACAGTTTCAAATTTTTCTGCAATAAAATATTAAACTCTTTCATTGAAACCAATATATATTTAAAATATTAATATTTAGAATTTAGAAAAAAAATAATTAAAAAATACAAAGTACTGTTAGGTAGGAACATAATTATCCTATTAAAAATTAATTTTTACAACCATTGAAATCTAGTGATTATTCCCAACATTTTTTTTTACTATTATTATAAAATCTAAATAAAATCATGGCAAACCCAAATAACCTTATCCGCCCTCCAGTAAACCCATCAATAAACCCTAATCCTCAAAACGATAACCCGGCTGGAAACCAAGCACTTACAAACCTCATCTCCTCTATCGTGAACCAAACTCTTCGAACAGAAGGAAGGAATTTAGTATATTCAATCTTAAACCCAAATGCTGATCAATTCGCTGGAGTTGATCAAGCGATAAATCCAGATCAAAGAGAGAACATAAATGACCTTGATAAAATTCCCGACGTTGTGAGAAGCCTACGAGAATTCTCTGGTCAGCCAGGTGAGTTCAGTTCATGGCGAAAAAGTGTAGAAAGAATTCTTAGTATTTATGGACACTTGAGAGGATCTCCAAAATATTTCGGAATTCTTAACGTTATAAGAAATAAGATTGTTGGTCAAGCAGACCATGTCTTAGAATCTTACAATACACCACTGAACTGGGACAACATCTCCAGATGTTTAAATTTGCATTACGCAGACAAGCGGGATCTAGGTACACTAGAGTACCAACTAACATCCCTTGTCCAAGGCAATTCCTCTGTTCAAGACTTCTATCAAGAAGTCTATTCGCATCTTACTTTGATCCTTAACAAAATATCCTCAATGGATGCTAGTCAAGAAGCCTTAAATTTATTAATGCACGCATATAGGGAGAAAGCCCTAGACACATTTATCAGAGGCTTAAAAGGCGATCTACCTAGGCTCCTAGGCATAAGAGAACCCTCAGATTTACCTCAAGCCCTGCATTTGTGCCTTAAGCTCGAAAATCAACATTTTCGAACGCAATACGCATCAAACAACAATGCTAGGAAAACACATCAATTACCACCTCCGGCTCCACCTAGACGTACAAGTAACAACTACCCCCAATTTCAAAGTCAACGACAGTTCTATCCAGAATTAATGCTACAACCTACAAGTAGGACTATTCCACAAGGTTTCAATAATTTTCAGCCACGGTCAGGAGTACCACAAAGACCCCAACAACCTTACATGGGACTCAGTCGTCCACAGATGCAGCCCTATCACCCACAGATGCAGTATGCACAAAGACCTCAACCTTATACGAATTTCAATCACCCCCAAATGCAGTTTGCACCCAAACCTCAACCGCCACTAAGAAGGATGGACACATCAACAATTAAGACAAACAATATCAACTACATGAATCAACCCTTACAAAAAAACTGGCCACCAGCACCTAAAAGAACAATTGACCCACCATCAAATCAGTTTCATCCCACCAAGCTACAAAGGAATTTTCATTTGAGCGCTACAGACGAAGCAACACCCGAAGACAGTTACCAGCAGAACATCCAATATGAAGATCAGCAATACGACCAAACTCTACAAGAGTACGCTGATTCACTTCCTCAAGAATATACGGAATCCTTTCCGCAATCAGATAGAGATTTTTCAAATGAACAGCATAATATGGAATACAATGATATCCATTTTTTAGACGAAGAGTGGAACTATAATAAAAATACTAATAGATACTGGATCGAACAAAAACTATATCCAACCTTGCCTCATATCAAAACCCCATACAAACGAAAAACCATTCTATGCTAATTCTATAGGAGGAAATGTCAAAATTACACAACACACTTTTCTAAATCTTTTCGGTCTCAATAACATAAAAATTAAATTTTTCTTAATGCCTGAACTAAAATCTTTCCACGCTATCCTCGGAAACGATAGCCTTAAAGATCTTTCAGCCGTTATCCATATAAAAGACAACTACATGATTGTAAATAACTCTGTTAAGGTTAAAGTTAAACAACTAGCTGCACAATCAGTTAACACGATTAACATCAGAACAAATCACATGTCCATTAAACAAAAAACAGATATTCAAAACATAGTAAGCAAATACCCCCGATTATTCGATGATCCAAATAATAAACTTTCTTGCACCACTGTTGTCAAAGGGGAAATTAGAACAACAACAGATTCTCCTGTCTATTCAAAATTTTACCCGTATCCAATTGCGCTTAAAGAGGAAGTTGAAAACCAAATAGAGGACCTCCTTAAAGACGGCATCATTCGACGGTCAAGATCACCCTACAATTCACCGGTGTGGATTGTCCCAAAGAAGACTGATGCTTCTGGAAAGAAAAAATTCAGATTAGTAATAGATTACCGTAAATTGAATTCAATTACAGTAGCTGACCGCTACCCGATCCCAGAGATAAATGAAGTCCTATCCAATTTGGGAAAGAATAACTGGTTCACAGTTCTCGATTTGAAAAGTGGTTTCCATCAGATTCCCTTGAAGGAATCTGATATGGAAAAAACAGCCTTCTCCATTAATCATGGAAAATATGAATTTACTAGGTTACCATTCGGCCTTAAAAACGCCCCATCAATATTCCAGAGAGCCCTTGATGATATCCTACGTGACCACATTGGCAAAATATGCTACGTGTATATAGATGATATTATCATCTTTAGTCAGGATGAGGTTACTCACTTGGAGAATATCAAAAAGGTATTTGAAACCTTAAATAACGCTCATATGAAGGTTCAACTCGACAAGTGCGAGTTTTTCAAACAAGAAACAGAATTCCTCGGATTTATTGTGTCTTCCAAAGGCATCAAAACAAATCCTGAAAAAGTGAGTGTTATAAAGAACTTTCCGCCTCCAACAACCTTGAAGGAACTAAGATCATTTCTCGGTCTGTCAGGCTACTATCGACGTTTCATTTGCGACTACGCAAAACTTGCTAAGCCCCTGACATCCCTTTTAAGAGGGGAGGATGGTCGTGTTTCAAAAAACACTTCTAGTAAGAAACTAATCCATCTCGACGAAAGTGCAATCGAAGCATTCGAAAAAATAAAAAAATCCTTGGTTTCTGATGATATAATACTAACATATCCTGATTTTAAAAGTCCCTTCGAACTTACAACAGATGCCTCGAACTACGCCATAGGTGCTGTTCTATCACAAAAGGACAAACCAATTACTTTCATATCAAGAACTTTAAGTAAATCAGAAGAGAATTACGCCACCAATGAGAAAGAAATGCTCGCCATTATATGGGCATTAGACTCCCTCAGAAACTACCTATACGGTTCGGCAAAAGTTCTTATCTTCACAGATCATCAACCTCTTACCGGTGCACTCAGCACAAAGAATAACAACAGCAAGCTCAAGAGATGGAAAGCATTTTTAGAAGAGTTCAACTATGAACTAAAATATAAACCAGGTAGGACAAATGTAGTTGCGGATGCACTATCTAGAACATCTCCGGTAACCCAAATCAATTCCCTAACACCCACAATTCATAGTGACGAATCATCGTCGCATGGCTTAATTTATAGTGTAGAATCGCCAATAAATTGTTTCAAAAACCAAATTTTACTTCAAGAAGGTACACCACCTAGTCAAAATTTCCAAATCATATTTCCCACTTACCACAGACATACTATCATTGAACCTATTTTTACCGAATCAAACTTAATTCAAATTCTAAAAAAATGCCTTAATCCATCTGTAACTAATGGAATCAAAACAGGCGAACGCATAATGGGTTTAATACAAAATATTTACAAAGACAATTTCTGTTCATACAAGATCCGATTTACACAAATACAAGTCCAGGATGTGGAAAACGAACAAGATCAAGAGAATTTAGTAATGGAAGAACATAATCGCGCTCATCGAAACCAAAAAGAAAATAGAGTCCAAATTTTAGAAAAATACTTTTTCCCTACACTAAGTAAAAAACTAAAAAAATTTACTAAGCTCTGCCTTATTTGTAAACAGAATAAATACGATAGAAAACCCAATAAAGTCCCAATACAATCTACTCCCATACCCAAATATCCCGGTGAAATTATACACATTGACATATTCTCTACAGAAGGAAAACTTGTTATCACTGCAATAGATAAATTTTCTAAATATGCCGTTACAAAAGTAATAAACTCAAGGGCTACAGAAGATGTAAGACAACCAATAAGAGATATTACCTTTGGTTTCGGAATACCGAAAGTAATAGTCTGCGATAACGAAAAATCATTTAATTCAGAATCAATTCTCTTTATGCTGCAAAACGAATTTGGAATTAATGTCTTCACTACACCTCCCTACACTAGCACATCTAATGGTCAGATAGAGAGATTTCACTCAACTCTCGCTGAGATTATGCGATGTTTAAAAGCTGAGAAAATCTACGAATCCTTCACGGAACTCCTAGAAGCAGCTGTTAATGCATATAACCTTTCTGTACATTCAGTAACAAACAAGAAGCCAATCGATTTATTTTTCAGCAGAGATACCGAAAGTTCAGCTCAAATTAAGGATGCACACTTAAAAAATATAGAAAAATTAAAGTCTAAACAAGAAGCTGATATAACATATCATAATAAGAAAAGGACTGATTTAAAAGACTACTCTCCTGGAGATACCATCTACGTTAAAGTAAATAAACGATTAGGTTCAAAGCTTTCAACACGATATAAAAAAGAAAAAGTAAAAGAAAATAAATCAACAACCGTTGTAACACATTCAGGCAAAGTCGTCCATAAATCCAACATTAGAAACTAATCCTATCTTCCCTTTTTCCTTTTATCCAACAGATACCTATTAAAACCAATCCAAGGAACCGTTAACATCCTAGACTACTCCAACTCCCCCATCATCATCCTTAACGATGGAATTGCGAAAGTTTCTGAAGGAAACTTTAAACTTATCCATACCATCGAACTGACGCCATACGAACATTTCATTTCAAATGCACAATCTATTATCCTTAAACAAATCCCTAAAACCAATCCTTACTTCCCAATAATTCATCATGAAATAGAACAAATCAAAAATTTAATACAAAATCTTAAAGTTAATAGATCAAAACGATCATTAGATTTCATAGGAACAGGATGGAAGTGGATAGCGGGATCACCCGATCACGAAGATTTCACCATCCTTAGAAATAAGATAAACAATGTAATTGAAAACAATAATGAGCAAATAGTAATCAACGAAGAATATAAGAAACGAATAAATATACTTACCAATGTAACTAATGAAATTATAAATACAATACAAAAAGACAGTACTATCGAATATCAATTTAATGTAATATTATTATTTAAGATAAAACTTATAAAAGAAGAATTAACGAATATTATTTATGCTATTGAACTTGCTAAAGAAAATATTGTCAACTCCAATATTATGTCGAAAAATGAAATAAATATTATATTAAGTAAAATGGATAAAGAAATATTACCATACACAAATTTAGAACAAGCAATTAAATTTGCTGATGTAAAAATTGCATTCAATTTAAAAGATTTACTATATATTGTTAGTATCCCTAAAACAAAAAAAGAGATTTATGAAAAATTAATTGTAATCCCAATGAAGAAGAATAATGGTTTAATAAACAAAATATCTTATAGAAATATATTAAGAAATGAAAAAAATATATATGGAATGCTAAATAACTGTAAGAAAATTGAAGAAATTTCTCTCTGTAAACAAACAGATCTAATTGATTTAAGTAATAATAAGTGTATAATAGGTTTACTAGAAAATAAAAATGCATCATGCAACTCTACAAATAGCCAACACATTGCCCAGGTTGAAGAAGTATCACCAGGACTTGTCATCCTTAATCAATTCAACGGTACAATAGAAGCTAATAATCACACTCATTCGCTTAATGGAAACTACATAGTCAAATTCTATAATGAAACTATAATAATCAATAACCAACAATACATTGCGCAAGAAATTGTCAACATTCAAGCTTTACCACCAACATTGCATACAATTCCTGAAGATTTGGCAGTTGAAGAAGTCCTTTCCTTAGAACTCATGAAGGAACTGCATACGAAAAACACGCAGCATCTCACTAAGATTCAACTAGAGAAGGACACACACCAAATAACAACATACGTGATATTTGCAGCCGTATTCTTCACAATAGTGTTATTGCGTTACAAAGCCAAAACACCTACGAGTAATTTGATAACAACACCACCTATGATTATGATATCAAATCAGGATGAATCCAATCAGCCATCACCTCTTCAAAGATATCCCAGCATCTTTAACATCATGTAAAAATGCGTGGACGCATTAATTAAAGAAGGGAGGAGTTAACGACACTTAAGCTGAAAATGCAAAAAGCTTGAAAAAGCAAATTATTCATTTCCCGTGGGAATGCAAATAGGCCAACGACGACACGAGCAACCATTCTGCTGACGAAGCGTCTGCGACGCGACGACCGCTACCTGCAGGCAACATGATGCAATAGGTTTAGAGTAGGTTACTTTAGAATAAAATCATTATTGTAAAATTAGTCTTAGTTTGATTTTGGAATAATAAAGTTGTTTTTTTTTAAGAAAAATAAATTTAGTATAGTTTAATTTATATAACAAAAAAAAAAACAACAAACTGCGCAGTATACAGTTGCGCACAAGAGAAGGTGTATAGGGATAAAGAATGACGTTACCGTTCGAAAACGAACGTAGCGATGTAGTCAGAAAGTTAAAGATGTACAGATGCATACATAAGCAGCGAATTTTAATATTTTTTTTCTTTCTTTTCATCCAAATTAAAACTTTAAGGTACAAATGTGCGGAGCGCCGTTGTATTTTATTAGGGTTACATGCTATAATTCGAGTTAAAGAATTTAGCAAATGTGAGACTAAGCGCAGTCAGATTTATTTATGTACAGATTCTACTATTCGAAAATGAATTTAGAAGTTGAAAAGTTAAAATAAAAGGTACAGATGCGCGTAGCGCAGTCAGATTTATTTATGTACAGATTCTACTATTCGAAAATGAATTTAGAAGTTAAAAATTTAAAATTAAAGGTACAGATGCGCGTAGCGCAGTCAGATTGAATTATGTACAGATTCTACTATTCGAAAATGAATTTAGAAGTTGAAATTTAAAATAAAAGGTACAGATGCGCGTAGCGCAGTCAGATTTATTTATGTACAGATTCTACTATTCGAAAATGAATTTAGAAGTTGAAAATTTAAAATAAAAAGTACAGATGCGCGTAGCGCAGTCAGATTTAATAATGTACTGATTCTACTATTCGAAAATGAATTTAGAAGTTGAAAATTTAAAATAAAAGGTACAGATGCGCGTAGCGCAGTCAGATTTAATAATGTACAGATTCTACTATTCGAAAATGAATTTAGAAGGTGAAATTTAAAATAAAAGGTACAGATGCGCGTAGCGCAGTCAGATTTATTTATGTACAGATTCTACTATTCGAAAATGAATTTAGAAGTTGAAAAGTTAAAATAAAAGGTACAGATGCGCGTAGCGCAGTCAGATTTATTTATGTACAGATTCTACTATTCGAAAATGAATTTAGAAGTTAAAAATTTAAAATAAAAGGTACAGATGCGCGTAGCGCAGTTAGATTGAATTATGTACAGATTCTACTATTCGAAAATGAATTTAGAAGTTGAAAATTTAAAATAAAAGGTACAGATGCGCGTAGCGCAGTCAGATTTAATTATGTACAGATTCTACTATTCGAAAATGAATTTAGAAGTTGAAAATTTAAAACAAAAGGTTCAGATGCGCGTAGCGCAGTCAGATTTAATAACGTACAGATTCTGCTATTCGAAAATCGTTTAGAAGTTAAAAATTTAAATAAAAGTATAGATGCGCGTAGCGTACCTAGTCAGATTGAAGTATATACAGGTGCTACCAGTCGAAAATGAATTTAGCAATTAGAAATTTTACCAAAAAGTACAGATGCGCATAGCGTGGTCAGATTTAAGTATGTTCAGACGCTATAATTCGAAAACGAATTCAGCAAAACAAAGTCGAATAAAATGTACAGATGCACGCAGTGCAGTTAGAAACGAATCGCACTTAGATGCTTAATTAAGAAAAAATGAAATGAATGCAGCCAAGCAGATTCAATGTTAAAGATATTTACAATGAAAATGTATGGATACTAAATCGTTAAGTGTATTAAGGTAGTCAGGCATGGGGGAAGGGGTTTAAAAGCCCAATCATCTACTCATTAGAAATTTATACATCGGTAGTGTTGTACGGGCGCTCATGGACGATTTATACTGGCCATATAAGGAATTCATGCTCGTTCGTGCTCACAGCCAATGTTTCCTCCTTTTTTCCAATTGATAACAAGTATTCGCTTAAAGATAAAATAGGATACATGGGTTTGTTTTAGAAAAAAAGGGTATAGAGTTAATTGTCATATCTCAAAGACCCCAGTCTGTTTCGGTATACAAGTACAGAATCTTAAAAGTACAGAAAATCCTGGTAGTAGGATTCTTGTTTAGACCACTTTAGGTGGATTATTTATGTAAAGAACGAAGGGGGAGACATGAAATGATATATACAAATTATCTATGCCCATAGATGAGAATTTTTAGTAATCCTTTTCTTCTTCCTTAAAATGCTATGTGAAAAGTTTGACCAGGAGACAGCCAGGCAATGGGAGTTGCAGCGGGACTCAGAGCAGCCAAAGTTGTCAACACTACTAGCTTTCATAGACAAACAGGCAGCAGCATTATGCAGTGTGACAGCAGAACAGCAGGCACGAAATGTCGGTACAGGTCGTATAGATGAAAGGAAAAGGATAGGCAGAGTACAGGACACAAAGCCCACTTCAAGTGGCAGCGTACAGGCATCAAAGAAAATCTGCGAAGTATGTGGCTCCGGGCACCAGATCTGGGATTGCCCAGAATTCTCAGCATTATCACTCAGAGGCAGAAGAGAATTCATCGAAAGGCGAGCAGTCTGCCCGAATTGCCTAAAGCATGGGCATAAAGAAAACAATTGTTTCATGCGAGGCTGCGCAAGATGTCCAGGGGCACCCACGCAAAAGTGGTACTTACAAGAAGAGAGACGCCGAAATAGAGGTCTCGGATACACTGAAAGGTACAGACTGACAAGAAATCGTACAGGCAACATAAAAAACAACAATCGTACTGGCAACATAAAAAATAACAATCGTAACATAAAAAACAACAATCGTACAGGCAACACGAGAAACAACAATCGTACAGACAACATAAGAAGCAGCAATCGAACAAAAAGACCAAAATATGACGATGAAGAAGACAGTTCAGATGAGACGAAGAAAACAAAGAAAGAAACAGCGATGGTAAGAATCAAAGCCGATGTATTTATTTATGGTCCATATAGGGCAATGTTAGACACTGGAGCTCACATTAACCTGATGGTTGACAAGTTGAGAAGAGACCTAAAGATTCAAACGAAACAGGCGTCAGGAAAGTTAGTAGGTATAAATGGTAGCCCGTTTACAATAACACGGCAAGCCATGTTCAAGATATTGCCGTGGTACAGTACAGGTTCTTTCGAAGAGCACGAAAGCGAATCATTTTGGTTCCTCCCAGAAGAAAGTCAATGGAAACCTATTTTACCTACGCATACAGCAGGAACTGTTAAGGCAGGTAACATAGACCCACATAAATATGCAGATCCAGAATATTATAAGTCAAGGCAAATAGAAATTTTGTTAGGAGTAGATTTTTTCGCAAAATCAATAAAGTCAGTGTTTATGAAAAATGAAGATGGTACAGTTTTGTTAGAGACATCGCCAGGCTTGGTAGTTCTAGGTTCAAATTTGATCAGGTACAATGAGCAAGTAAATGTTTGCTCGACTGTAGAATATTCAGAAAACGACCAGTTAGATTATCTCCTCAGGAGACTCTGAGAAATGGACGAAATCAAGTCATGGCCTAAGAGGACAGAAGAAGAAGAATTGGTAGAACAACACTTTCAACAAAACCACTATCGTTGTTAAGATGCCACTTAAAGAAGAGTTTAAAGAAATAGGCAGCTCACGCGAAACAGCTGTGCGTAGGTTCACATATTTAGAAAGGAGATTAGAGAAAAACGAGCAGATGAAAAATGCTTATGTACAGAAAATGAGAGAAAGCATCCAACTAGGACATGTACAGGTAGCTACTAGAAACCCTAGAGCTAACGATATTGTCTATTATATACCTCATCATTGTATAGAAAAGAAATTCCGTATAGTATATGATGCAAGCTGTCGCACAAATAGAGGTATATCATTGAATGATATACAAATGTTAGGTGAGAGACTGCAAAGGGACTTGCATGAGATAATCATGCGTTTCAGAAAGCATCGTATAGCAATTTGCGCTGACATCAAAAAGATGTTCAATCAAGTCAGGCTTCAAAGAACAATGGAACTACAACGCATATTTTGGAGAGAAAACAGGTATGAACAGCTCAAAGAGTATTGGTTAACGGTCGTTACATTTGGTCTGACTTCGTCGGCACATTAAGCAGTGCGTTCAGTACTACAAGCAGCCAAAGAAGCCAGCACAACTACCCACAAGCAGCTAATGCAATTAAGAATGACTTTTATATGGACGATTGTGCGACTGGTGAGACCGACGAAGAGAAAGCCATTCAGTTAGCTAAAGAAATGTATGAGATATTAAAGGGAGCTGGTTTCGAATTGTGCCAGTGGAAATCAAACTCCAAAAGTTTCATGGAAGAGCTTCACGCTGGCACAGTTGACCCCACGATGGTGTTTTCAGGGGAAGAGAAATCATCCATTTTAGGCCTTAAATGGCTAATTGTTTCAGATCAATTCACTTATGAGGTGAAAACACCAAGTCTAGTAGGGATTCTCACCAAAAGAAAAGTAGTAAGCTGCGTAGCACAGCTCTATGACCCAAACGGCTATATATCCTCAATCACAGTAATAGGAAAAATAATTATCCAAGACATTTGGAGATTAGGTACAGGGTGGGACGAAAGAGTCTCGTCAGGTATAGAGGAAAGATGGAAAGAGTACTGGAATGGGATAATGGGCCTAGAGAATTTTCGTATAGACAGATGGTTAGGCACCACTGGTGCATCCGGAGTACATCTTCATGGCTTTTCAGATGCCCCAAGTGCAGCCTACGGTGCAGTTATTTATGTTCGTACAGAAAACACAAATGGTACAGGCAAAGGGAGGTTACTCATATCAAAGACGCGTTTTGCTCCATTAAGGACTATCACGATTCCTAGGTTAGAACAAGCAGCTGCAGAGTTGCTATCAAGGTTGTTAGTAGAAGTAAGAAATTCCATGGAATGGACAGATACACCATGCTTTATATGGTCAGACTCGTCAGTTGTACTACACTGGATAAGGAAGCTTCCGTGCGACCTGAAGACTTATGTGGCCAATCGTGTCTCGTCCATACAGTCGAACACACAGGCTAAATGCTGGCACTATGTCAATACAAAAGAAAACCCAGCCGATTTACTGAGTAGAGGTGTACAGGCGCCTGCGTTAGCAGACAATAAACTATGGTTGGAAGGGCCCAAGTGGCTTCAACAACCACGTACAGGTTGGCCTGAAACAGGTCTTGATAAAGAATGGCCAGAGACAGGCCTAGGTACAGATTGGCCTGATGGAGGCCTTAGTACAGATGCATCAATAGAAGTACAGAAAGAGTTTAAAGTTTGTACAGTAGTAAAATTGAAACCACAATTATGTATAGGTTTAAAGAGAAAAGGTTACAATGTTCCACTTTTGGAATATACAGATAAGTTAGAAAGGTTAGTCAATATAGTCAGCTATATGATTCGTTTCATAGATAACTGGTCCAAAAAGCCAACTTTTAAAATCAAAGTAAAGAGACGTACAGACAAAGTACAGGTGCCAACCTTGGCAGAAAAAGCAAGAGCAATGGCGTATCTCTTGCGCAAGTCACAGGAAGAACGCTATGGTAGAGAGATAACATGGCTGAAGAAGGGGAAAGGTCTCCCAGAAGGAAGTGATCTGGGACCGCTCAATCCACTTCTAGATGTACAGAATATACTAAGAGTAGGTGGTAGATTAGACAGAAGCAGCAACTCATTCGAAATGAACCATCCTGCAATCGTTCCCAATGGCTCAAGGCTAGCATGGTTAGTTGCAAATCACGCACACCGCAACACAAAACATGGTGCAGTACAGGTTATGATGCAATTTGTGAGAGAGAAGTACTGGATCCCGAAGCTAAGGAGTGAACTAAGGAACTATTTGCACAAATGTGTCGTATGTGTAAGGTACAGCTGCAAACTGGGGCAACAGATGATGTCTGAGCTACCAGCAGACAGAGTACAGATAGGCAAACCGTTCGTCCATTGTGGTGTAGACTACGCAGGACCCTTTGAGATCAAGATGTTAGATAAGAAAGGCGATCAGATAAGACGAAGCAAGTGCTGGGTGGCAATTTTTGTATGTCTCAAAACAAGAGCCGTACATATAGATCTCGTTACCGATTTAACCTCGCTATCATTTATAGCATGCTATGAACGTTTTATAGCCAGAAGAGGCAGATGTGAAAGGATGTACAGTGACAACGGCACAACCTTTGTAGGTGCCAACAACGAATTGAAAAGAGCTATACAAAAATGGACAGGAGAGGCAACAATATCACATCTAAACAGCAAACACACTGAATGGCACTTCATGACGCCGGCCGCTCCTCACCAAGGTGGTATTTACGAAGCAGCCGTTAAGTCTATGAAGTATCATCTAAAGAGAGTCGTTGGGCTGAAGAAACTGTCTTATGAGCAAATGTCGACGCTATTGACTCAAATCGAAGCTACACTCAACTCGAGGCCAATCCATCCACTGAGCGATGATTCTTCAGATGTACAAGCACTAACACCTGCTCCCTTTCTTGTAGGTGAGCCAACCATACTACCGATTCCATTCGATGTCAGCGATCAGCCAGATGGAGCACAGAATATCTCATCACTCTCCAGCAACGTAAGAAATGACGTAAAGAGAAGGTGAAGCTCCGCATTGGGCAATTGGTGACCATAGCTAACGAAAACTTTCCACCAGCGCACTGGGCGTTAGGCAGAATCCATGAGCTCATCATCAGCAAAGACGGATTGGTAAGATCTGTAGTTGTGCAGACGGAAACAGGAAAACTAAGCCGACCAGTACAGAAAATTTGTGTAATTCCAATAGAATCAGAAAAACTTTTAAGTAAGGATATAGACATGTTGTAAAGAGATAAAGTACAGTAAGTTCGAAATAAAAACACTATGTAACAACACATGTACAGAGTAAGTTTGAAATGTATGTAAATGTAAAGATTGAATTAAAGGACCTTAAAGGTCAGAAAAATGTAAGAATTTAATTGTAAAGGAATGAAGACATTATGTATACTAACAAATGTAAATGTTTAACTACAAAGAATAAATATAAAAATTGTTAATTTTTGCTGGCACTGTATCGAACCCACATGCAATACAAAAGAATTTAGTGTATTTGTATTTGTATTAAATAACGTCTACCTCTTTGTTTGTGATAATATTAGTAAATCTACCCTTTTTCTTGTTGTTCTTATATAGTTCAGTTCTCTACACAGTTCGGTACAGATAAGACGTAATTGAGCATGTCGGTCGAGTTAGAATTATTTATCGAAAGATGTACAGTATAAAGTATAAATTTATCTTAATAAATGTACAGAGTACAGGTTAGAATATCGTTGATAATTATATCGTAAAGTGTACAGGAAAGACAATAATAATATTGATTATTAATAAAATCTCGGTAATAGTCGGGTTTTCCATCTTGGTTTCCCGACTCTAAAAGTGTGCGTGTTTCATTTTATTTATTTATAAGAATTACAGTCCGAAAATATACAGATTTCTTTTAATATAATGAGTGCGCAATAAAGGGGTTTTGACTAGCCTTAAGACGATGAAATACAGTGCGAGTGATCAGAAAAATAGGGAAGGTTTTGAAAGGAAATACCTATGCACATTTGTTTTGAAGCTCTGAATATTAAAATGGGAGGGGGAAATAGTAAAGCATTCGACATTCGTGTTGTGCGGCTAAAGAAAGAATCTCTGTAGGTACTTCACAGCACGCAGTTGGGCTACAGGGTAAACTGATGAGGAAAGCACGAGTAATACGGTTGACAATTTTAAGGGGAGGAATGCAACTGGCTATTTCAGTAGAACACTGATTAAAAAAATAGCGATAAAATAATGTGAGACCAAAAACACTGCGGTGGTGTTTCAGAGATTTAATTGTTTGCGTAGTAGTTCTATCACCTATCATTTTAAAGGCTCTATTTTGTATAGTATAGGTATCTAAAAGATTCAAGTGAGTTGTAGGGGCACCTGCCCAGATGTGAGAGTTATACTCAAGCTTTGGTCATATGAAGGCTTTATAGATTACATCAGCCAGCTCAGAAGCGGAGACAAATGTCACCGAAGAAAACCTAGACAGTAAGCAACGCTCTTGGCGATTTCGAATATGTGGTCATTCCACAGAAGGTGATCTGTGATCCTAATACCCAGAACTGGAAAAAACAAAAAAAATATCTGATTTTTTCCTAAATTTATAAAATTATATTGTAAGACTTAAGCTTCAAATTAGCAAAATGGTATGCAGGGCCGGACAGGCTATACGTGCAAGCGGTGCATATGCGCAGGGCGCTGAACCCAATGGGCACCTTGAGCAAGTATCAAGAAAGCCACTTCCTACCTATACTTTTTTAATTTTAAATTCATTTTAAAAGCTCACACCAATATTGATATCCATTCTTATTCTGAATTCAAAAACATAGATATCTATTATTCCAAAAATAGGTCGGAGCCTAACTTCCTATTCACACCCACTGTAAAAAAAAAACTAAATCAAAAAATCTTTTCAAAGTGCACGATTTTGTTCGCCTCTTGGGGATACCTTGTACGTATCTTGGGGATACTTCGTTAAAAAAAAATTTCAAAGTCTGCACCTTTGGAAATGAGAAGATGACTCCTTCGACCAATAACCGCAATTGAGAGGTGCTGATGATGAAGCTTGGTATGCATCAGCTCATCTGCAAAATAAGGATACCCCAAAAATGGATCCTGAGGGTCACCTTTAAACTGCACCAACTATACAGAAGCGTCAGCCTCCGTAACATCGCACTCAAAATCTCTTCAGTCGTATGAAGTGAACGAGGAAATTCCATATCATCAACCAAGTTTTTACACTGCTCCAGATCGTGAATAAACCAGGATTTTCAAATTGATACCCACCTTCATTTCACCGATTTTAAGGCACTATATGACTACATTTACAAAGATGAGCTATAGTGATGAGGAATTGGACATTGTCCAAAGGTGGAGAAAAATGCGTAATACTGGTTTTCGTGGAAAATTCTACAGGTGAGACGGCGAGACGAGAGAGTTGAATAGTTAATTAAATTAGGATCTGTTAGTAACTCAGCCATCAAATCCAATTGCTGAGGTTTCTGGCTCATATAAAGGGTGTGACAAATAGGCCCAAGATTAAATGGACACGATGCTCTGGCCCCGAAAATCCTTGAGTTTGAGTCCGAGGGATGGTGGGCGCAGTAACTCATGTGCAGCGCACAAATGAAAGTGAATTGAACTTGGCAAAAAAGCTAGGAAGACACCGATTTAGCTGGAAGAAGCTTATAGGTTGCGACACTATCAAAACTCATACATATCTTTTCTGGTTCAATCATAATTTTTTTTTGAAAATTTCAACAGAATTGTGATTTGATTTTATTGGATTTCTTCTAGTATGTATTTTCTGTACCAGCACCGCCATGGGGCCATGCATCGTACATTCCAATAATATACCTACTTATATAAACACTTAAGCTTGATATTTAGATACTTTATTCATCCACTCTGTCTAAAAAGGTAGGTCACTTCTTTAACTGATTTCTTGAACCTGAAACTTTTTCGAACAATAAAACAAGTTTTTATGGAATTTTGTCCCCTTAACAAAACTACAACAATACAAAAATCCAATTAAAATACAAATTGAATCGATTATAAAGCAATGATCCCAGAAGACACCTTAGCAATTGCCATGTCGCATAACACACGCACAACGAAACTCTTTCACCATCACTGTCCGCCGCAGGAGTTGTTGGCATCTTCTTCGACAATTTAAGGATAAATTTCTCAAATTTCTTTTCGATTACCCCCTAGGGTGAAATTATTTTTGTTCTTGTCTCTGTTGTCAAAGGATTTGTTATTACAACACTTGATGGGACATCAACTTCACTTCAATACTCATGTGTGATGTGATTTTATCGACAACAAATAAGACAAAACTGAAAGCAATAAATCCCATCGGTTATAAAGGCGATATATGAATACATTCGCAACTTGCTAGAAAACACCAAAAAGATAAAAATTCTTCATCCCTTTAAAGCTGCATAGGGGGCTTAAGTCTTTAATACACAAGCATATTCCATATTTTGCCTTTGCAAAGGATATCCTCTCGACTCGCTGTCTTTGGCAAAAAAATAAGAAAGGACTACCCGCTGACTACAAGTATCCTTGAGGCACCATCAGGTAAGCTCTGGTACTACTACTAGTAATTAAAACATCCTTAAAAGTCCTCAAAGCCAAAGTTTGTTCTTTCTTGCCTCTACCCACCTTGCCCAGGTCCTTAAGTGTTTGTTTTTTCCTTTTTTTTCTTACCTCTCTCGTCCTTTGGTTTATAATTAAAAGTGAATGTTTTTTAAGAAATTAGGGTTGGCTTGTTAAACAGGGTGTAAGCAAGTGGCGCTAAATTACCGGTGTAAGTAATTTAGCGAATGTTACAAGGCTTTCTTTGTATAATGCACACGCCAGGATATTGGTAAGAAAAATCCGTATTTTTTAGATACCCGTCATAAAATCAATCGATGCCAACTCAACTCAAAGATAGATATTTGAAACAAGATCTCATTGAACTAAGCAAAAAAAAACAGTTTTTTTATTGACCGAATAAACAAAAGATAAAACGACCGGCAAGGAGGGGAGGGGGCAAGAACGTCTAAGGATGAAAACGGTGACGTAAAGATTCTATTTAATTACTCTAATAGGCATCCCTCTTGGATATCAAAGGATTTCGGTAGTCTTTTGAAAGCAAATACCTCATCAGGTATTAGGTAAGTCCTTTCTGAATTGACTCTTCTAACTGTTTTATGACGGACAACAAATGGGTGGGTGTTTGATATCATTCGCCTTTAATAAAGCTACAAGGTGTACATTTCATTAAGACGTTTAAGATGTCTTAAGTACACATTAAGGTAATTGTGAAAAGACAGTCGTTGGTTCTATTACTTCAAGAATTTAACTTTATCCAAAGTGACGATGCTGGCATGGTGAATACCCTTTTTGGTACTGAAATTGAATCCTTTTTGTAATAAAAGACAGCAGGGATTGGTATTGGTGGCGGGATAAGAATAAATAAAAACAAACTGAAAGGTGTTTTGTAATGAGCTATGGGAAAGCAAAAGGACTGTGATTAAACACTAAACTAAGTGATCAAAGAATCTGTCAATGCAATTACACAACTGATATAGAAAAAAATGTTTTTGAATAAAAATTGAACAGATGAAAAAGTTTGAGAGTTTTTGAGAACGTCAGTGAACATTTATCTTCCAACGTCATGAATTGCATGCTACATGTTAATGTTGCTTGAAAACAGACAGGTACAGTACAGTTTATACATATATTTTTAATAAGGGTTATGACTTTTGTATTCTGTATGTAGAGCTTGTGTTAGTGTCTTGTGGTAAATCAAACCTTTCAAGCAGTTAACTTTTCTGTTCTCGATCCTATATGGCTATTTCTGGCCACGAAACCAGAAAAGTCTAGTTCTCATCTTGCAATCTTGATCTGTGCGTAAACAACTTGAGTTGAGGTAGTCATGACCCCCCCGCAAGACAAATTTGCTATTTTAATATGGGGAAGTACGTACAAAATAACATAATACGGACAAAATGACATACCACCTATTTCTTAAAATCTGCTTCACTTTAAGATCCCAATGCAATTTTATTAGTTGGTTTGGATGATTTTTTAAATCCTATAAAAATAATGAATCATTTGAAGGCCGTGTCTCGTCACGAAAAATAAAAAACTATTTACCTACGAATAAAATTATATTTTTTGTGGACTTGACTATTTTTCGTGTTTTAGTAGTTCTTATAACTTTTTATTTTACTTTTATTAATCTAATTTATAGTTTATGACAAAATTCGTAAAATAGTCTTATCACTAGCCATATCATTCGAGTTTTGTGCAATTTATTGATAAAATTTTGTCATAACTATGATAGGGGCAAAATGACATACCCTAACTATGGACAAAACGACATACCTTTATTGGAAAAAATATTTAAATTTTAGTATTAAAAATGTCTCGGAATTACAAAAGGTCAATATAACGTCAATAGCAATTAAATTGCTAACACCTCATAATGTGCAACCATTGGGATCGTGAATCCTGTGCTAACGTGTCAAAAAACACAAAGCAATTTATTTGCAAACTATACATCTTATATATGAGCCCGAAGGCAAAATTTGAGGACATAAGTACCAAGAAACAAATTATAACTAATAAATTTATAAATTTTAGCCAAATTGAATCTTTCTAGAACTATGGAACTAGAAAATATATCCTATGTCACTTTGCCAATATGAAGTGTGTCATTTTGTCCATACTATATGAACGAAAAGAATTTTTGTATAGTTTTGAAAAAGTATTTTTTTTTTGTTTCTTAAATATTAAAATTATTGTTAAATGTTTGCAAGGAATTAAAAAAGGATAAATATATTTTTCATTACGATATACATATATTGCCTAATTATTTTTTTTTTATTCAAAAACTTTATAGTATGTCATTTTGGACGGACTTTTCCTAATTTCAAAATTTTTCTGTTTATAGCTTGGGAATAGACTATTCATTACTTTTATAGAGTATCTATTTACTCCATCAACCAACATTTGCAAGCCATAGATCGAATAATATTGTTTACTAGCTGGCCCATCCCGGCTCCGCCCGAGTAGACAAACATTTCGAGAACAAATTAACAAAACAAAATTTTAATTATGTGTCCTCGATTAATCGAATTCCGGATAATCGAGATTCGACTATATTTTTGTTTTTGTTTTGTTAGAACCAAATTGATTGATTTGCTTTCAAACTCAATTGATTTATTTTTGTTTACATAAAACAGATATCCAGGTGCGCTTCTGCACCTTTTTGGCAAAACGCAAGACAAAATTTAAAAAAAAATCACCAAAAACACTCTCAATACCAAAAATTACCTGAAAAGAATCATCCAAATAGGTCAAGCAATTTTTGAGTTAAGGCGTGACAAAGGGAAATATGGATTCATTTTTATGTATAGAATTAGTTGTAGGGCTCAAAATTTCAAAAAATTAAAGTTCCGGTTGAACCCCGTTTCGGATGAAAACTAATTTTTACCCCAAAATCATTATTACAGCCAAATTTCTTCTGAAAATACTGAGAGAAAAGTATATTTCACAATACCAAATCTCTGGCCTACTGTGCGCCGCTGCCGCCGCCGTTATGCTGTTGTGTCCTATAAAATGCAAAGAAATTTATTTTAATAAAATGAAGATCAGCTTTGGATTTTTCGTATTCCATCTAATTCAAGTCGTGTTGATAGAAGTAGTATGAAGGGAATAATATTGGTACAACAAACAGACTCTTTTCAATACTATTACTGAATAAGTTTTTTCCGAAATTTCACTGTTTTTCTAATATTTCAAAGATACCCTTTTTTTTAATTTTTACCATTTAAAGAACCCTAGCATACTCCACAACAGACAACATTTTTAGAAATAATGCACTTATTTTTCTTAGCAAATAAACAACCACCTGAGCAACTTTTAATAATATACTAAAGACAAACACTCCAATTTAATTATTATTTAAATAAATTCTGGCAGCGTTTCAAAAGTGCATTATTGTGGTTTAAGGACGTTCATAAGGCTGCAAGGTCGATGGCATAAAAAGTGTAAGGTAGGTATAAACACTTATTTTGTTGCATCTTAAAAATACATTGTGGTTGTCAAACGGCCGTGATTTCGCTGCCTTATTGGTGGCATGTAGTTTTCACAGATCCGAACAGTACGTTCACAAAATTTTTAATAGTTTTAATAGATATTTTGTCAAAATTTTCACCACTACTCAGACTATATACCTAATTATTGTTTTAATTTAATTTTCTGACACTTTTAAAATTGATTATTTTTACTTGTTTATAATCATTTCCTGTATCATTTTTTTTTTCCATAACTTCATTCTTTTTCTTATATTTTAAAGATACCGTTAACATTTTTACAATTAAAAGTAGCCCAGATTACTCCCAGAGTTGTATACTACATGTACGTAAAGTCCTATTACAACCTGTTCTGCTGTTTTGAAGGTTACCGCGGACAAACAGACAGACAGACAAAAATTTTTTAAATGATGCAGTTATGTTTCTTAGCAAGTAAACAACCACCTAAGCTCAAAAACTTGAAATTATATCAATATTAACGACAGACACTCCAATTTTATTTATATGTATAGAAGATTAATAGATGTATAGATTTGATACAATTTCACGACGGCGACGTATTCTAACGATTGACAAACTGTCGTAACCTATTTCGTGGCATTATCTAGGTAATTCAGCTAAAGTGTCATATGGATGGATAACATACAAATTTAAAATCATTCATTAGTATCGGGGTTTAATTGGTGAAATGAATACATTTATTTTTGATTAAGATCTGTCAAAAAGACGGTTTTGACCATTTCTGCATTTCATTGAAAAACAGAATTGATTTATTTTTTGATTTAAAATAAATTTGGTAGATCTACATTTTTGGCAGATATACCCTATCTAATCTAGTGCCAACAAAAATCAATATTTGTTTTGATCGGTGTAACTTATTTCGGTCGTGAGAATTTTATTCAAAATATGAAGGAAACGGAAACGTCTCCAATAAAAAAGAATAAGTTTAAAATGAATCGGTATATTCCACGTGCCCGTATTTGTCAATTTGAAATGGATTTAAAAAAAAAATGACGAGACTGAAACTATTCGAACACAGTGACAAAACAAAGTTCAAGTTTAAATCATTCCATTCACAAAAAAAAAAAAAAATTAGACTGAATCTGAATTAACCAAAGAATTTTGGGCTTTGCCTTGGAATAAATTTGATCTCAAGAATTGTATTAATATATTTCTTTTTCTAGACTTCTAAAATTATCAATCAATGAATCAATTTTACTAAAAAAAAAATATAAAATCCTTGTTACCGGTTTTTCCAAATTATTTTTTATGTTAAAATTAACATGAGAAAAACTTGTTTTTCATAACTAATCGGAAAAATTATTGTATGAGTTTTTTTCTTAAATAGATCCAAGAAAACAAATATTTTAAGAAATAAAAAAACATCAATAATATTGATTTTTTTAATTATGAATTCTCAATGATAATTGAAACAATTAGGTATTCATTTATTTTTTGACCAACTTTAAAAATTTTACAGAAGAATGTTGCCCCTTTTCAAAAATATTTACTCTGTACACACTTAAAATCCATGGCATGCGGTGAATACTGTTCACGTTTCGTGCTTCAATAAAAAAACAAAAATTATGGAAGTTATGAATTTTTGTCTAACATTAGAGCAAAGCTAATTCTATTTTTGATCGATTAAGAAAAAAATGATCTCCTCTTTTTTTGTGTTGATTATTTTGAAACATCCAGATAAGAAAAAAAGTAATGCAAATTGTCGCTAAAAACTGTTGAAAAAAAAGAGAAACCTGTCCACTGTGATTCTATGTACATGCATACTTGTATACATACATACGTTTTTCTTCTTCCTTTTACTTATGTAAATCTCTTAAAGTTAAAGTCATTCGTCTATCAATACTTGAAGTGAACACACTTCACTTAATTAAATAAAGAATTGAATTATTTTATTAATATAACTTTACTGTTTTTTCATTTCTTTTTCATCAGGTTATGGGCCCAGTGCCAACAGTAAAAGCTATAAAGTAATTCGTTTGGTAAATGTGTTTCATCAGGTACTTTTTCCACCATGAGTTCCATGTACGCAATTGAAAAGTTGGGTGAAGGAAATTACGATTCCTGGAGCATCCAAATGCGTAGCGTGTTGGTGCATGCAGAAGTGTGGAAGGTGATGGACGGACAGCGGCCAGTGAAAGACCCGGAGAGCTGGGATGCATTCGACCAAAAGGCACTGGCAATGATAACATTGAGTGTGAAGCCAGCACAGTTGTGTTACCTCAAGAACTGCCAGACTGCAGCAAGTGCTTGGAAAAAGCTCAAAGATCAGTGATGCCAGATGAGATTTCTAGAATCCCACCAAATTCCAAAAAAAATCCCACCATTTTTGTACTGGCAGGAAAAAAAGCCACCATACCCTTTTTTTCTACAAATATTTCCTAGATATAAAAAAGAAGAATGTTTGCTCTGAACTCTTGGTACTTCATATTCGCAAAAAAGTATGTCATCGAATTGGTCAGTAATTGGTGAAGAAAGTTAACTTGTCCTAAGAAATTAGTCAGCCCTAGAAAGCTTGTAATCAGGACTTAAAGCTTGTTTACGTCACGCACAATTTTTGCCAACTCATTTGTGGAATATTCACAAAAAATGTATACCGATCCGAAAGATCATGATAAGATCAACTGTTTTCAATAATTGCTTATAGATTTTCTTATGAACTTTTAAAGTTCGTTTCAAGGTAACAAAAAAATATTGGAATCTCACTTGAAAGGTCACTTAACGGTCACAAAAGGTCAGCTAGTAAGTTTCAGTCATTGGGCAGCCATTGATTTTTATGAATTTTGAGATATTTTTTAAATTTTCAATCACTGAGATTTTTGGTACCGCATTTTTGTGGTATCTATTCACAAAAGAAATTATTTTTTAATGTTTCTGTTTGTTTGTGTCAAATCATTACAGGTCATAAAGTTCGAAGATAGGCAGGTATAGTGAATGGTGGTTTTTCCCACTAAAAAAGAGACCATTGAAATATTTTCCCACCATTAATCCCACTATAAATATTTTCCCACCATTTTTCCCACCAAAGGGATTTTTTCCAACCATTTTGGTTGGAAAAACCACCAATCTGGGAACACTGTACAAAGATGTACATCAACCGAGTGGGAGAGTACGAAAAGTGTCGCTCTATAAGAAGTTGCTGGGTTTGCGGATGGCAGATGGCGACGTCATGTGCAATTATATAAATACGTTTTGTTCCACAGTTGACAAGCTTGCAGAAGTCGATATTAAGCTAGGCGAGGAGCTGGCAGTAATAATATTGCTATCAAGTTTACCTAAGCAGTATGAGAATTTCGTCGTCGCCATGGAAACGCGAGACAGTTTGCCTTCTCTAGAAATATTGAAGATTAAATTGCTAGAGGAAGGGGAACGTAGGGGCAACGAGGTTAAGCCGTTAAATTGCAGTGAACAGCAAGCATTTCATGCATATACAAAACCCACACGTAAGAAAAGAGAGGGTTAAAAAGATATCGAGTGCTACAAATGCGGTCAACGGAGCCACTATAAAAATCAGTGCAAAAATAAAGGCAAAGAAGAAGCATCAAAAGCACAACAAGAAAACCGCTCGTTTACTGTTCTAGCGGCAACAGGCATATACGATCTTGACTCTTCCAGCTGGTGCCTGGATAGCGGGGTGACGAGCCATATGTGCTGTGAGAGAAGCTTCTTAACGAAGTACGTTGCACAAGAAGAAGATGTAGTGTTGGCTGACAACAACGTCATTCGTGCAGTAGGCAGAGGTGACGTCATACTTCAAACTGCTTTGGGCGAGTTGAAACTAGAGAGCGTTTTGTATATTCCTGGTATGAAGGCCAATTTTGTGTCGGTTAGTCGAGCGGTAGAGCGTAAATGTAAGGTGCTTTTCAACAATGAGTGTGCGGTTGTAAGCCAGAATGGTGTGCAGATTCTGAAAGCACAGAAAATAAATAAGTTATTTATTTTTAAAAGCAGCAATAACGTATGTTTTGGAGCGATTCAGGGTCGTAGTGCAGAACTGTGGCATAACAGGGTTCAGTGTATAACGTGTATGAAAAGCAAAATACATACACAACCATTTCCAGCTGTGTCAAAAAATCGAGCAAAAAATGTGCTAGAGCTTGTACATACAGATGTATGTGGGCCGTTTGAGAAGCGATCTCTTGGTGGTTCTGCGTATTTCTTAACGTTCATCGATGACATGTCTCGGCGCATATTCACATATTTTATCAAGTCAAAAGACGAAGTACTTGAAAAATTTGTGGAGTTCAAGAAGATGGCGGAACGTCAGACTGGTTACAAAATAAAGGTAATACGCAGCGACAACGGCGGTGAGTACGTCAACAAGCTTTTTGACGATTTTCTGAAGGAGAATGGCATAAAACGTCAGCTTACGGTTCCTTATAGTCCACAGCAGAACGGCGTAGCAGAGCGGGTGAACCGCACCCTGGTTGAGATGGCGAGGAGCTTGCTCGTGCACTCAAATATGCCAGAATTTCTATGGGCAGAAGCAGTGCAGACAGCTTGCTATATACGTAACAGATCGCCAACTACAGCCTTGGTTGGCATGACACCCTTTGAAGCGTGGGGTGGCAAGAAGCCCGATGTGCATAATATGCGTACGTTTGGATCAGTGGCTGTTGGTTTGGATAAAACTCGACGCAGCAAATTCCAAGCGAAGGGTAAGGATTATCGGCTAGTGGGATACTCATTGGTATCGAAAGCCTACAGATTGTACGATAAGGAAAAACGGCAGATCGTCGAAAAACGAGACGTTTTGTTTGACGAGCCTTGTGACACAGCATCAATTCACAACCAGATAACGTTCGATATGCCAGCAGAAAAATCATCGACCGATGCACCAAGCATTGATGTGCTGAAGCTTAGTCCATACAGTGATGATGAAGAGCAGCAGGATGGTGAACTCAGCGACAACGGTGTGATGAGTGAAGAGTATGCCAGCGCAGAGGAGCCGGAGCAGGAGCAGGAGCAGGAGCGGGTTGCGAAGAACGGTCCAGGTAGGCCAAAAATAGTTCGTACCGGCAAGCCAGGGCGTCCGAAAAAGAACTACAATGCCTTAAATGCTATGCATGCTGAGGAGTTACCTTTGCCGCAGACTTTCAAAGAGGCAACCAGCAGTAAGTACGCTTCGTATTGGCAGGCGGCCATGGACAAAGAATATGAGGCGCTGGTGGCAAACGATACGTGGACACTGGTAGAATTACCCAAAGGCCAACAGGCGATTGGTTGCAAGTGGGTATATACCATCAAGACGGACAGCAATGGTCACGCTTAGTAGCCAAAGGTTGTTCGCAGAAGTTCGGCATAAATTATTCCGAAACGTTTTCTCCTGTGTGTCGGTATGAAACGATACGATTGATTTTGGCTCTATCTGTAGAGCTGAAGCTATATCTACACCAAATGGACGTTTGTACAGCATATCTGAACAGCGAGTTAAACGATGAAGTCTACATGAAGCAGCCTGAGGGCTACGAAAACAAAACGTGTATGCAGAAGGTGCTTAGACTGAACAAAGCGATATACGGCTTAAAACAAGCAGGGCGAGAGTGGAACTCCAAGCTGAGCTCAGCGCTATGCGATATTGAGTTTACTCCGTGCCAGAACGAGCCATGCTTGTTTAAATGAGACATAAAAGGTAATCTTTGTTTGATACTAATTTATGTAGATGATTTACTTATAGCGTGCCAGAGAAAGACAGATCTTGTTGAAATCAAATCACAGATAGCAACGAAGTTTGAATGCGTCAACAAGGGTCAGTTGCAGATGTTTTTAGGCATGCAAGTTGAGCGCGATGGCGATATAGGCGATATATTGATGAACCAGACTAGCCCGATAAATCTAGGAATTCAATCAAAGTTAAATGAAGTACAAAATGTTTTGATGCGGTTTTGTTCCAATGATAGATAAGAATATAAAACCACAGTTTTACACCAAAATTTGTAATGGCGTCTAGGGTAAAATGGGGTAAAACTGAAAAAGGGCCAATTCTAAACGGGAGTTTCTAGAATTTTGTTTTGTTTTTTTGACGATAGATGTTAAAAATATAACAAAGTCATGCATATATTTTAAAATCTTAAAAAATTTTTGAAGGAGTTATGATTGTTTAAAAGTTGAAAGCAAGAAAATAGTTATTTATAAAATAATTCACCAAAAATCAGAAGTTCAACTGATTTTGATTAAATTTCTATTTTTAGAAAGATAATAAGAAAAAAAATTAACTATATTTAAGGATATTTTGATGCTCCTTTCCTACAATTTTTTTAGATTTTTTTAAAAAACATGCTTTTTTTGTGTCAATTTTTGACACATTTTTGCCTATATCTTTCTAAGGGGGCGGTCTAAAAACTTCAAATTTTCACAGCACATACATAATGTTGATTTAAATTTTTGAGCAAAATTTTGATTTTTCAAAATACCGTTTAACAGAGATATTTACATTTTACAGTTAGTTTAAAAAAAACATCATATGTCTGGAGCTTATGAATATATAACTTTTGTTTTTTTTTTTATTTAAAAAGTTTAATATCTTCTTGTTATTCAAATATATAATACATAACTGTACATGCTATACAAGCTTCACAAATCGAGTCGAAAATCGAAAAAAATATCACCTATTTTACTGTCTTTTAAGGGTAATAACCAAAAATAATAATAATAAAAGATTATAACGGTTGATTTTTCGTGAAAATTTTGTCTTTCCAAAACTTAGATATTTGCATTTAACAGTTAGTTTGAAGAACTCATAACTCTGGAATGCAGTAGCGTATACAGGGGGGGGGGGTATATGGACTAAAGCCCCCCCCCCGGGCTATATGGACAAAAGGCCCCGGGGCTATATGGACCCAATCCCTTCCCCACAGGTGATTTAAAAAACTCAAAGGGAGGGGTGGGGGCTATATGGACTAAAGCCCCCCCCCCCCGCATCGAAGTTGATTCTTTAAGAAATTCATTGTATACGCTACTGCATTCCAGAGTTATGAGTTGTCTTCAAACTAACTGTTAAATGCAAATACCTAAGTTTTGGAAAGACAAAATTTTTACGAAAAATCAACCGTTATAATCTTTTATTATTATTATTTTTGGTTATTACCCTTAAAAGACAGTAAAATAGGTGATATTTTTTTCGATTTTCGACTCGATTTGTGAAGCTTGTATAGCATGTACAGTTATGTATTATATATTTGAATAACAAGAAGATATTAAACTTTTTAAATAAAAAAAAAAACAAAAGTTATATATTCATAAGCTCCAGACATATGATGTTTTTTTTAAACTAACTGTAAAATGTAAATATCTCTGTTAAACGGTATTTTGAAAAATCAAAATTTTGCTCAAAAATTTAAATCAACATTATGTATGTGCTGTGAAAATTTGAAGTTTTTAGACCGCCCCCTTAGAAAGATATAGGCAAAAATGTGTCATAGATTGACACAAAAAAAGCATGTTTTTTAAAAAAATCAAAAAAAATTGTAGAAAAGGAGCATTAAAATATCCTTAAATATGGTTGATTTTTTTTCTTATTATCTTTCTAAAAATAGAAATTTAATCAAAATCGGTTGAACTTCTGATTTTTGGTGAATTATTTTAGAAATAACTATTTTCTTGCTTTCAACTTTTAAACAATCATAACTCCTTCAAAATTTTTTAAAAAATTTTAAAATATATGCATGACCTTCTTATATTTTTAACATCTATCGACAAAAAAAACAAAACAAAATTCTAGAAACTCCCGTTTAGAATTGGCCCTTTTTCAGTTTTACCCCATTTTACCCTAGACGCCATTACAAATTTTGGTGTAAAACTGTGGTTTTATATTCTTATCTATAATTGGAACAAAACTGCATCAAAACATTTTGTACTTCATTTAACTTTGATATATAGTCAAATTTTGTCTAGGATGATCGGGCTAAGACACTGTATATCAAAGATATGCTGCAGAGGCATGACATGCAGCAGTGCAGGCCTGCGACGACGCCATTGGATGCAGGTTTCCAAGTGGCTTGCGATAGCAACAGTTGTATGACTGAAGATCCAACGGCATATCAGTCAGCTATTGGCGAGTTGATGTGGCTGGCATTGACGTCACGACCAGATATTTATCATTCAGTTGTAAAGCTGGCGCAACGAAACAACAACCCACATAGTGAACACTTCGCAGGTGTGAAGCATGTAATGCGGTGTCTTGCAGCTACGATAGACAAGAAGCTAAACTATCGTGCTTGTGGTCAGGCCCTTGAAGGTTACGTGGATGCGGACTGGGGTGGCGATTTGAGTAATCGCAAATCATACACTGGCTACGTGTTTTTCTTGGCGGGTGGACCGATCTCCTGGAAGTCAGAGAAGCAAAATTGTGTGGCCTTGAGCAGTACAGAGGCTGAGTACGTGGCACTGTCTTCAGCTACGAAAGAGGCTCTGTTCCTGAGACGTGTTATCATCGAGATCGGCTGTGGTGAAGTTGGTACACCGACAGTCATGTATGGAGACAATCTCAGCGCTCAAAATCTGGCAAAGAAACCTGTCTACCATGCCAGGTTGAAACATATAGACATCAGGCACCATTTCATTCGTGAGGTTATTCAGAGTGGCGACATCGAATTAAAATTTGTTCCAACTGACAACATGATAGCAGATGTGCTCACAAAAAATTTATCAAAACAGAAGCATTGTCATTTCATGAGATTATTGAGTTTAAATTAATTAATTTGATATGTTATAATGTATGCAGATTCACATTGAGGAAGGGTGTTGAAAAAAAAGAGAAACCTGTCCACTGTGATTCTATGTACATGCATACTTGTATACATACATACGTTTTTCTTCTTCCTTTTACTTATGTAAATCTCTTAAAGTTAAAGTCATTCGTCTATCAATACTTGAAGTGAACACACTTCACTAAATTAAATAAAGAATTGAATTATTTTATTAATATAACTTTACTGTTTTTTCATCTCTTTTTCATCAAAAACTGTCTTCGAACGTCGAAAAATGTGAGAGATTCGTACAATTTTCAGATTAAAAACCTTTTTCAAAGCCTATACATATTTGTTTAAGCGTGCACAAAAAATCCATACGAATTTTTTTTAGCGCACACGAGGCACGACCTACATTTCGTACTTAAAATCGGGAGTGGATAAAATTCTGGTTTCAAAATTCAGCTCTTCAAATTTTTTCTTAAGGAAGATATGTCTTCAAGAAATCTACTTTTTTCAGTTCTCTCTGTTAAAATTCTGCTTTCAAAATTTTTTTTTTTTTTTATTCTGTAATTAAAAATTATAAACAATAAAATCCTGTTTATTCAGTTATTTCTCAAATAATTCATATTTATAAACGCGAATAAATAATTTTTTAATTTTAAGACGAGGCACAGGTAAACAGAAAAAGGAGAATCAAGAACGACCTTTTAACATTTTCCAAACCTTCTTTTTATTATTGTCAGAATTGGCACGAGTACGATAACTCAGGCGCCAAGAAATGATAACGGTTTTTTTGTAGAACAGTTTAATACAAGCATTTTTTACTATAGGAGGGGGGGTCTATCTCACCCCGTTTGGGCAGGAGGGGCAATTTCATAAAAACAGTACCTAAAATGTAAAAAAAATATTTAAAAATAACGGTTATACTTACAACTAAGTGTTATACCTTTTTTTAAAGCCCATACTCTGTTCTATTAGCTAGTTTTTGAATCAAGTGAAATTTATGCATGGATTTTGAAAAAAAAAACAGATTTTAAACTAAAAATTTGCGAGAAAAAATCATAAAAAAAAGGTTTAAAGTCTAATTTCTAAAAACTGTAAAATTAAATATAATTTTTTTTTTCTGAAATTCGTTGCACTAATTAGTTTCTAGTTTTTGAAAAAATCGATAATTACTATAACTACTTTTGTATGGGATGTTTGTTATAACGGCCGGCGGCGTATAAACAGTGAGGTATGTATGTATGTATGCAACCCCCCTGCTTGGGCACATTATAGGATTTGGGGTAGGTGCGAGGTTGGTTAGCTATTCCGTTGTGTCACCATCTCTTTTTTGATGCGTGAAAGGCGTAGAAGGTTTATATCCATAGTGTCGCACATCGCTGACCATAGATTTTTGACAACTGAAAGAAAAAGTTAAACCTCAACTGAAAAACTGTTCCTATGTTAATTCGGGGTTAATTTATTTTCAGGATTATCTAGCTCTGATTTAATTCAGAGTTAATCCTGATAAAAAAACTAGCCTTAAGAAAGGTAAAAATGAATGGACTAAAAGTTATACAAGGTAAGTGATACCTTAAATTCACCGATAAAATATACAGGATGAGCCAAAAGTCCCTTTCGCTTGTTTAAATTAATAACTTTTAATTTATCAATATTTTTTAATAACTTTTTTTTTGCTGTCTACCACTCTGTAAGCTAATTTCATGACTGTGACCCATCGTGAGTTTTACTCTCCAGAGCTGCTTGAGAGTAGCTCGCAGTCCTTTTGCTTTCAAATAAGTACGCACCTTAAGTCTTAGGAGAATTTTCATTTGGTTTCAGCAAGGCGGTGCGGCTCTCCATACCACTCATGAGATAGTGAATTTGTTACTGGAACAATAATTTCAAACGATGCCTTTTCAAAACGTCAATTTTGAGATTATCTGATCCATCTGTTTCAGACATTTTTCTGTGGGGAGAATTTTGAAATCATCAAACCATGATCTTAAGAAAAGCTGATAATACCTACTTCAAAAAGTTAAATAGTTTTTAAGAAAGCAGATACTTGCATGAATTCTACAACGGTGGGTATTTAATCTATAGATTGTACCATACCAATGTAAAAAAAAATTCCATGAAATAAACTCAGATTTGCAATTTATTTTATTTATTTTCATCGTTTCGGGGAAGAATTATTACATTTTTTACAAAGGGAAGTGACTTTTGGCCCACCCTTTAGTAGGAAACATTATAAACCTTGCAATGGACAAGCATCACTCAGTGAATATATTTGCTATTATGAAGTTAAGCTCAATTGAAAGCTACAAAACTACAGAAATGGTTGTGTTTAATAATTTATGGGTATAGAGAAATAAAGAAGATTAATGCCCAGTTTCAAAGTCTGAAATCTCCAGGATATCACTTAATTAAACCAGAAATTATAAAAATACACTCCGTAAAGTATGTATTTACCCTTTTTTACAGAATAATCGCCACCCTAAAGTTTGAATATGATCAGATGCGAGCCAATGGAAAGTCGCTGAAGTCATAATGGTTCTGAAACCTGGAAAAACGTCACATTAAATGAAATATAACTGGCTTCTTTCGCTTTTTCTTATAATAATAGCTTTTTATAGTAAATCCTTCTCAAGAAAAATGCTTAATAACTGAACATCAGTTGGAATTAAGAATAAGAAGTAAGCACTCAATAATTGATCAAGTACATTGTACGTATGTATGTATTAATCGGGAGAACTCTTGAAGAAAAATAGTTCGACGGTCTTCTTGAGGTGTTTGACATGGTGTGATACGAAGACCTTCAACTCAAATTTAGACAAGTTCTATACCTCTTAAAATATCCTTAAAGAGTATTTATATAGAAAAACAGACGTCTTCGTATATAGGACATAAGGAAATAAATACTCAAATACCAAGGAAATAGTGGTTAGAGTACCACAAGGAAGGGTTTTAGGTCCAGGTCTGTGCCTTCTATTTATACGTAATATACTTCCACTCAATAAAACCTTATACAACTTTGAAGTTGATCCCGTGATTCGAATTTACATAACCTATAAAACGTTTGAAAATCAATTGTTTGGATTATTTTTTGATGATATGCGAATTGCTATATAAAAACGAATATCTTCATAAGAATCTCTGGATTCCTTCGGGCTCGGAATGAAACAAAGATGTTTACATAAAAGCTAAAGGAACGGCTTTTAGAACGAGGTAACAGAACAATTATTGACATTCTTGATGAGACGAATATGATTCACCGACCTCAAAGAACAAATCCTTTCAAACATGATTCAGTGAGGAGGAAATAGCTTTAAAATCGTAGATTGGGCCTCATGAACTATCAGCAAAAGGATTACCAATAGCACGTAACCTTATATTGTTTAAAATTAATTGTAAGATAAATTTGACACTATTTGCAATCGGAAGGAGCAGGTGCTTTTTTTCCCAAATATTTCCTTCAGATTATTATTACTGTTTAATTAACTATTAAATTTTAAACTATGGAGTTATATACTTATGCATCAACATTTAAAAATGAACTAGCACAAAATCAAGCTCTGCAAATTTAGTTTCGGATCATAAAATAAGATGATGGATGTATGATGTATCGTATAGGCTAGGTACAAAAATCTCTATCAAAACTTAAACTATATCTTCAGTTACTTATGCAGAAACTAAGAACTTTTAAATACAAATATAGATTTATGTAGGTACCGAAATCTACAGAACCGTACCTAGAAACCTTTACGTAACTTTAAAACCATAAAGTAAAATACTAACACATTTGTGTAAACCACATTAAAATAACAAGCCAGAGTAATATAGGTTGGCTATCTTCATAAAATTTTTCACTCTATACTCTCTGTGTAACTTGTTAACAAAAGACTCATGGAACAATTGTGGCCGAGTGCTAATCCCGATGTGGCTTCCGAACGAATTGCCATTTTTGCTGTTGCACCATATCAAAACTACGCCCATCAACACCCGACAACAACGGTTGCCGGCTTGGCTATATGGCTACCCCGAGATGGATATAAATTGAACGAATGGCATATTGTTTCCCCAGTTTTCTATATATTTTGCATTAAAAGTTAACGCTTGGTTAAATTTATTTAATTAGTGGCTGACTTCTTTTCTACATATTTTGGGGATTTCGCAAATCCTTCGGCATTCAGGCGTACAACCGCACCCAAATTGCTGGTGGCTGCTCATTTTTTAGCACTCCTCTGGTTTAGGGGGTTCATCTTATTCATTCAGTCATTGCCATAGATATGTAGAATTTTGGATGCGTTCCGGCAACCGCTGTGCGGCTACGTGCTTCTCTGATGATGATGATAATACTCCTTCCAAACCAGCCAACAGACCGGCTAACCGACTCCAGTGTGGTTGTATGCAACATTAAATATTTCATTGAAGTTTGCCTAGCCTCTTGATTAAGTTGAATTTCTTAAATCAATAAGGTTCTTGTTAAAAAAAAATAATAATAATAATTTTTCTATGAGATTTTTCATCAGCTGCCTGATGTTTGTGCCTCGAAGACCTCTTGGAAAATATTGTAAAAACAATCTGAAAGCTTGGTGAAGTGAAAACTAATTGACCACACCATTGATGGATGTTGTGGTTTCTTCAGGCGTAAAATTTTGATTGGTTTATTTATCTTTTGTTTAAAAACACAACAAATGAAATTTGCATGAGTGAACATTGTAATATCAGATGGAAATTTTAAAAAAAAAATTTTTATGAAGTCAATTTAATCTAGTGGATTGATGGTTTGAAAGTTTTTGTCTTAAAAAAGTATGAGTTTAAGTCTTTTTTAAATTTTAATCTACACTGAGGGAAAAATGAATGCACTCCGTACAGAACCATAAATGTAAATTGTATGTACCGATGTTTGCAAAGGATTGTCATCGAAGGTCTATTCACTAAGTAAAGTTAATATGTACTAGTTATAATTCAAGTTATGTATCGAATAAAACTAACAATCTAGAGTACCGATTTATGTATTGGATACAGACGTAATATACTCATTACAAAACTATGGACCAGCTAAAGTCAAATATGTTTCGATTTAATAAAATTTAAATTTAAAAATTAAGCTTATGTGCTGAGTAAAAGCAATGTGTACTAAGTCTATCTCGATATCTATTCAATACAGACGTTTAATACCCAACACATATCAAGTGCCAGCCATCTAAATAAAAAATTATTAACTACATTAAGTTATGTGCTATGTAAATACGACGTGTACTGAGTCTATGTCCACATTTATAGAATGCAGACGGTATATAATCAGCGCATATCAAGCGCCAGCCATCCAACAATAAAAAAAATTTGATACATAAAGTTATATACTGAGTATATGCAACGTGCACTGAGTCTATTGTGACATTTATTCAATGCAAACAGTTTATACTCAACCGCCAGCCATCCACAAATAAAAAACATTTATTACATGAAGTTATGTACTGAGTAAATATGACGTATACTGAGTCTATGTCGAGATTTATTCAATGCAGATGATATTTACTCAGTTCATATCAAGCACCAGCCATAAAAGTATAGAAAACATTTATTACATAAAGTTATGTACTGAGTATATGCAACCTGCACAGAGTCTATGGTGACATTTGTTCAATACAGACGGTATATACTCAACACATATCAAGCGCAACCCATGCAACTGAAACTGTTATACGTTACATTAAGTTATGTGTTGAGTAAATACGACGTGTGCCATTTTGACATTTTTTCAATACAGACGGTATATACTCAATACCTACACATGTATCTATTGACTAGCTACAGTGCTGAGTCCACGCAACTTGTACTGAGTCTATGTGTATATTGAGCACATCAGCCATCCAAGAAATGAGTTTCAACTTATTCAGTTCTGGCACCAGTTTTTTGTGCCCCCAAGTGGCCTGGTGGATGCGTGCTATCTTCGTGTGTGAAAGGTTCCCAGTTCAAATCCGAGTAAGTATCACAAAGTATTTTTAAAATAAAATAAATATGTAGAAAATAAACTTTCAGAATAAGGTAAAACGTTACAGAGGATTCTCTTAAATGTATGGACTCATAACATAAATGTGTAGTGACACATGGACTCATTAAATATGTGAGTAGGTACATAGACATATGGACTCATTACATAAATATGAATTGAGTACATAGACTCGATACAAATATATGTAGTGAGGACATACACACGTGGAGTACATAAACATATGGACTCATTACATAAATATGTACTCATTACATACAAATTTGATCTGTCCTCACTACAAAGAATCTGTACTTATCACAGATAACCGGTTTGTTTTTAGAAAATGCATACATAAAATATTTATATTTATTTATTGAGTGCATAGACACTGTACTAATCGCAGAAAACTAACAATTTTTTCAAAAATTGCCTAAATAGATTTATTTACATTTATTTAATAAGTGCATATGAGCTATACTCAGTACATCATCATGCGACAACCTACATATAATTATTTACTGAGTCCATGGAAAGTTTATATTTACGCAATGATACCAAGAAATAGTGCATAGAATCTATTCTCACTACATAATCGTAAGCTGGCGTGGTACATATTCGTGTAATGAGTCTACAGAACTATTTAGTAGCTACTTCACTGCTAATAGGTTTATGTTGTCAGTATAGATTTCATTAGGTAATGAGTACAGAAAAGTATGTGTGCAGAAAAATATAGGATGAGTAAATAAAATGATGTGCTGAGTGCATACATTTTTCCCTCAGTGTAGTTTCTGAGAATTAGATGGCATGTGCCTCATTGGTTTTATGTGTTAGTTTTTTTTATAGTGGTTGATGAGGACTTAACAAATCTAAAAAAATCTAAACTCTGTGATATCTATTGCCAAATATCATCTTCAGCTATAAGGTCAATTTTTGGATGAATGAATATGTTTACAAGGAAATCTATCGAATTTGAAACACCAAACTAACTTCAAATCCCGCAAGCCAAAATTTTGAATTACAAAATCTCGTATTTAAAAAAAAATCTCAAAAAACGAAATCTCGTAAATTAATAATCCCATAACTTTTCATAATCTCGCAATCGTTATAACAAAATTTTGCTTTTAAATATCTTGCATTTATGAAGGTACATCTCGCACCAAAAAATCAGGCAAATATCAAGTGAAATCTTGCAATTACAAATTTTGCAAATCAAAATTTCGCTAATTAAAATGTGACAATAGTATCGCTCTCGCAGTTTCGCACTTTGAAATAAAAATCCTGCGGACCAAATAAAGAAACCTCTTTAACTTTAATTGTTTTCCCAAACTTATTTGACCAATCAAAAAATGAAAAATACAAAATTTCAACTAAAAACAATTGCAAAATGAAAAATACAAAATTTCAACTAAACAACAATTGCAATGAACAACAATATGGTAGGTATGACACTCGATGTTCATTGCAGAAGTTAGGAAAGATCTCAAAATGTAACAAATAATAATATGAACTTTTTTAATCAAAAATCTCACGCGAGATTTAAATTTGCCTGATTTTGACTAAAAAATTGTATTTTGCAATGCAATTGATACACCTCCAATGAGTTGACCTTGTCGTAGTAGGGGTGCTTACTTGGGGCTCTCCAGCAATCCAGCTGCAGGGCAACACAACCAACATAACTCAAACAAAACTCAATGTTAGAAAACTTGAATAAATACGTTCAAAAGTCGGCAGGTGTCGTGACTGCCGGCGAGGGCTTGGCCTCAGGTGAGTATAAGTCGCCAGCGATAAACGAAAAATTATCCATCAGCAAAGAAGTAAAGAGCGGTAGGACTGTTGAGCCGACCATCATCCCAGGCACTCCTGGGAATGATGGAACGACTCACAATCTAGACGCTATTACTAGTAAAGGAGGAGGTGTACCTCCCGCTAGTACTACACACAATCCGTACTCGGTGGGTATGCCCAGCGTTAGTAGTGGTGAGACTGCGACTGTCAGCCTCTCTTCTGCTGGCGGTGGTCAACTCCCAACGGGTACGGTAGAAAAAAACACTCCATATACAAAACCGTGGGAATATTGCCATGACGCTTGGCTGTATTACCATTCCTTCAAATAGACCTCTCAAGGGTTCGGAGGGGGCTGTTCTGGCAAGTAAAACATCTGCGACAAACTATATCACCTCTGGTCAGAGCAGACCCCTTCCGAACACGGTGGAGGGTTCCTTCCCTGATGGCAGACCTGTGACATACAGCTCATCTTCCACCAGCGAGAGAAACAAAAATGCCTCACGCAGCGAGAGACGGGCCGCAGAGAGAATAGTGAAAGTCATTGGAAACATCCCATTGACCGATCTAGACTCGAAGCAATCCGCTAAACTCGCTTGGGCCAAAAGCACCCTTGCTAAACCAACGACCAGCAAAGGCCTAACGTCAAAGCAACACTGGTCTGTAGAGGGAGCCTACCGCTATCCTGAAAGTTTATAAAAAAGATGAGGGAACATCTCCACCTCTACCGCCACATATCATATCCTCAGTGGAGGAAAATACTCGCTGTATCGACCAACCAGACTGATCTGCTCAGTGAGGATGATCAACAACGGTCACCTTCTGAGTCAGAATCCGAAGAGGATTTAAACAAAACCGTGGTGGGGGCTGATCTGAAGAATCGTAGCGATGATGCTGCAATTACTGCAGATTAACCTCCAGCACTCAAAACAGGCTTCGGCCTCTCTTCTTCTCCGCATCAAAAGCAATAGGGAAGATGTCGTCCTGATACAGGAACCCTGGATTTACGAATCCACAATACTAAAATAGTACTAAATAGTACTATCAAAAATTATAAAATTTTACACTTAGCAATTATTAATACTAATAGTATCTGTCATAGAAAGTTTTTTTTAAACGGATTTAGATAAATTTTCTTATATACAAAATTCTGATAAGATTAAATAATATTACATATCAAATTTTTCAAAAAAAAAAAAGTTTTTGAATTTTTAAAAAATGTTTGAAACTTTTCTTTTAAAATTCGATATCTCTAAAACGGGTTGACAATTTTTTTAATTTTTTTTTTTATCTGCACATAATTTTATACTTTAGATTTACATTCCAAAATTTGCCCTTAAAAATATTTTAAGAATTTTATATATAAAAAAAATTTTTTTTTAAAAACCGCTCCAACGATTTTAAACTTTTTTTTTCATACATTTCTATTCAATCAAGAATTAAGATGACATTCATTTTTTCACCTCAAACTGTCAAAGGAGTTGTTTT